>NW_020717308.1:0-12335 GCF_900518725.1 Notechis scutatus
TATTTCTATTCTATTCTTTTTCACTCCAATATTTCTATTCTATTCTACTCTTTTTCACTCCAATATTTCTATTCTATTCTATTCTATTCTATTCTATTCTATTCTATTTCATTCCAATATTTCTATTCTGTTGTATTCTATTCTTCATTCTTTTATTATTATTTCATTATTATTTCATTATTAATAACTGTGGCGGACTTATTTCCTACCTCCTTTATTCTAAACAATTATCTTTTATTTCTAAAAAAGAAAGTTTCCTTTAGATTTATTTATTTTGCTGGTACTTTCTAGCTAAAATTTTCAGCTCAATCTCGGATACGGAAGTAAAAAAAGAAAAAAAACAGGGCAGGAATCAAAAGCCCAATATCTTGACTTTCTCAGCTGGCTTCTGGCAATTTTCAGAAACTAGAAACATCTCCATCTAGAGGCTAAAAGCTCCCTGGAGTTTATAGGCCAAGGATAAAATAGATGAGAACGTTATATTGTGCAATTCCGATGCCTCGTTCCTGGAATTTTATAAGGGGTCCAGATAATTTGTAACTTTCTTGGACTTTCTCCGTACTTTCTCTTCTGTTCTTTTTTTTTTTTTTTTTTTTTTTAAAATCTATTTCAAAAAAAAAAAAAAAAAATGCCTTGAAAGGAAAGAGGACAATGCCAGTGAAATTAAATAAACATCATTAAAACCAATTTTATCCCATCCTCCCCTCAAAAAAATGGTTTATACAATTTAGAAAACTTTTATTTTTGTCCTCGGGAGATAAGTATTTAAAAAGTAAGTGGGCAAAGTGAGCTTGCCTTATAGACGTCTGGAAAGAGGAAATTTTGCTGGTTTCAATTGGGTCTTGAAATGCACATTAGAGTTAAGACCGCTGGTTAATTTTCAGGATGATTTATGATTAATAATTGTCAGGGATTCATTTCTAACAGGCTCCTTTATTACAAACAGCAATCTTTTATTTTGGAAAAGTGTCCTTTTTGATGTATTTATTTTCCTGGTTTTTTTGCTCTTGGATTTTTCTTGCAAAGCCAAATTATAAACACAATTATTGTTAGTTTTTTTGTTTTCCTTATGAAAATATGGTCCCCAGATTTTGTGCTAGTTCGGCCCAGTCTTAATAGAAATCCTGCTATTTCAAATGGGACCAAATAGTTGGAAAGCTGCCCCCTTCCCCGCATTTTAAAGAGAAGGAACCCGAAGCTGAGGCTGACCCACAAAAATCACACACAAACACCCACACTTTGCAGAAACGCAGCGGAGCTTTGTCGCCTTGGCAGCCAGGAGAGGCTCTTCGCAGCTTTAAAGAGTTGTGAGTTTTTGTTTTGTTTTTCCCAACAAAAAAAAACCCTCCCTTTTCAAAGCTGCCTGGGGAAACTGAGGCTATCTCTGTGTTTGTTCACGCTCTGCCCTCCAAGGTTTCATGCCCCCACCGCCCCCGCCTGTTCAGAATTTCATTTCCTAGCTGGAAATCAACCCAACTCTGCACTCCAAGCATTGGCTCTCTGCTTTTATTTTTATTTAAAAAATAAAATAAAATATCCGATAGGGGTTTTGCTTCTGGCTTCTTTTATTTTGTTCTCTCCTATCGCAAAACTTTTGCAGCTGACGCATTAATTGTAGCTCTCTGCAAACCGCAGGACTCCCACGCATGTGGAGGGAGGAGGAGGAGCCCTGCACACACACACACCCCCATTGCACTCTTTGCAGATGGGTGGGAAGAGGACACCCACGCACACACACACACACACACACACACACAGATACACACACACACACACACACACACTCTCTCTTTCTCTCTCTCACACACACACACAAACACACACACACTTTCTGTCTCTTTCTCTCCTGCCTCTGGTTGGCTCAGCCTCTTTGCATCCCACCTGGTTCTTTAGACAGCTGAATTTTTAAGGGGGAGGAAAGCTGACATCCCAGGGGCCCATAAATATTTTGTCTGTCTTTCTTGCAGAGCAATTACATCCCTGGGCTAAGCTGTGGCAATTAAATACTGTTTTGTTCCAAACAATCTTTACCAGTGCATTGAAGGCAGCCCAGCTCAATTGTCTGTGTTTGTTTCTGATTCCTGGGTTGAGTGGTGGATTTTATTTTGCGGGGAGGAAAGATGGTTAGATGAGATTGAGGGGTGGGGGAAGATGGACAGATGAGGAAAGAAGGAAGAAAAAGGAGAAGAGAAGGGAGGGAGGAAAAAAAGAGAGATTGGGAAAGAAGGAGGAAGGGAGAAAAGATGAAAGGAGAGAGGAAGGAGGAGAAGGAAAGGAAAGGAAAGAAGGAGGGATTGAGAGAGAGGGAGGAAGGAAGGAAGGAAGGAGGGAGGGAGGGAGAAGGGAAAGAGGAAGGGAAGGAGGGATTGAGGGAGGGAGAAAGGAAGGAAGGAGGGAAGGAAGGAAAAGGTAAAGAGTGAAAGGGAAAAAGGAAGGGAGGAGAAGGGAAAGAGGGAGGGAGGAGAAGAATGAAGGAAAGAGGAATAAAGGAAAGAGGAAGGGAAGGAGGGATTGAGGGAGGGAGGGTGGGAGAAAGAAAGGAAGGAGGGAAGGAAGGAAGGAGAAGGTAAAGAGTGAAAGGGAAAAAGGAAGGAAGGAGAAGGGAAAGAGGGAGGGAGGAGAGAGGAATGAACGAAAGAGGAATAAAGGAAAGAGGAAGGAAAGGAGGGATTGAGGGAGGGAGGGTGGGAGAAAGAAAGGAAGGAGAGAAGGAAGGAGAAGGGAAAGAGTCAAAGGGAAGAAGGAAGGAAGGAAAGAACAAGAAGGGAAAGAGGAAAAGGGAAGGTTTTTTCCCAAGTGTAATATTTCATAATGTAATATTCTTCCTATTACATCTTATTAATTTTAATACATTATTAAACAGTGTAGTGTTTAATAAAGGAATTTGATCCAGAGTATTCGTCTCGGAGGAAAAGACTGAGTCAGGTAGTCAATCAAAATTATATTCGCTAAACTATGTTTTGTGTCCACGAGACATTGCACCTTCCAGCTTTATTCCTGATCAATCGATCGATTGATTGACTGACTGACAGACAGTAGGCTGGGCTTGTATTCTGCTGAGACCAAATTCAAGGAACTACTTCATGGCTTTGAGAGGGCTGCCCCCTTATTTCTATCCACCCCTTTCAGCAAGAATTTCTGACCGAGGTTCAAGCTGCACTAACAACAACTGCTGAACCCAAGGGCCACTGTTGACGATGTATGGTCCCCATAGGAGCATCTAAGAAAACGTGGTCAACTGCCTAGAAAAAGGTGTGTGTTTTGGGGGGCACCCAGTTCACAGCCGAGACCAGTAAATAACCTTTTGGGGTTCACTTTTTGCCTGTGTCCCTTGGATGCAAAAATTCTGCTTCCTCGCAACTCCTGGTGGACTTCGCTTGGGGGCTGCAAGAACCTTCTGCAGATGTTTCAGACAGAAGCTTTGCTCCACACTAACTCACCTGGAGGGAGTTTAGCATGATGAAGATGTAGGCCCAGGTAACGCTGAGGTGAACAAGGATGCCGCATACCCAGGTCAGGCCCAGGACAGGGAGCAGCACCAAGATGGGTTTGGCGGTGGCCCTGGAAATGGAGCAGAACAAGGGGGGGGAAAAAAAAAGTTGGCCTCTTCCTAGCCAAGCCCCAAAACTGGACTCGGTTCATTTGGAGGCAATTTCTCCATCCTTCTCTCTGTCTCGGGTGGAAAGATGCTCGGGTTGTAATCTTCTGCTTTGGGTTTTTTCCTTATCTCAAAGCCTGAGATGGCTCTCAGCGCATGCGAACAGAAGGAGATTCCACAACCACATACGGAGGAATAATCTGCAGGTCTTTCCAAACTACCTCCAAACAAAACCAGACAAAACCTTCCCCCCCTGCCTTTTTTTCCCCCGCTCCTTGTCTAGATAGAAAGAGACCCTGTCCTCAGTTCATCACCATTCCAGAAAGCTTTGAATCCGACCCCACTATCCAGAGGTTGAAGCGAGACCCAGAAGAGCGGAATGTATTGTGGGCGACTTTTCTAAAATCCCGATTTCTTCATCCAGAATTTTTGCAAGAAGTTAGAAGAGATGCAATGGAGCCCAGTGGAAACCAGTCTAGCACGACTTTAATTTTGCAGGCCGATTCAATCAGGGACCTTTTTATTTTATTTTTTTATTTATTTATTTTTGCTCTTTCTAAAGTCATCCTACCCACCCAGAGGTTGAAGATGCCACCAAGCCCCCAACTGCAAAAGATGTCATCTCGCCCTCCATCGCCCGGCCTCCACCTTCAGCCCTGCAAAACCGCGTGGAGGCTATCTACAATACCAGAGGAACAGTGTGTGTGTTTTGTGGCTGCCCACGGCGCCAGCTGAAAAAGCAACAAAGAGATTGCCATCCGCCGGGCTTATCGGAGGAAGCTCTGGGAGAGATAACGCTGAGTGTGGAGCAGAGGTGAGGAGAAGAGAGGGGTACAGTGGCTCTAAGCATCAAGAGATGGCTTTGGAAGAAGAGGTTGGAGGGAGGGAAACCAGTGTCGTCCAGGGATGTCCCTTCCAAAGGTGGGGAAAAAAAAATAAGGTGCTCTATTCTATTGGTCCAGTTTCTAAACGGTCCTCTGTCCTCCAGAAACATTGGGCAGAAATTTTACAGATGAACAGAGTTGGACCTTGTAGGTCATCCAATCCAAACTCCCACCCAAGCAGGAGACCCTACACCATTTCTGACAGATGGCATCCCAGTCTCTTATTGAAAGCCTCCAGGGATGAAGCTCCCACAACTGCCGAAGGCAACTTCTGTTCCACTGGTTGATGGTTCTCACTGTCAGAAAATTCCTCCTTATTTCCAGGTTGAATCTCTCCTTGGTCAGTTTCCATCCATTATTCCTGGCCTTCAGGTGCTTTGGAAAATAGCTTGACCCCCTCCTCCTCTCTGGGGCAGCCCATCAAATATTGGAAGATGCTTTTCTGTCTCCCCTGGTCCTTCTCTTCCCTAGACTAGCCAGGCCCAGTTCCTGCAACCGTTCATCGTAGGTTTGAGCCTCCAGTCCCCTCATCCTCCTGGTTGCTCTTCTCTGTACTTTTTCAAGAGTCTCAACATCTTTTTATATAGTGTGGTGACCAAAACTGGATGCAGTACTCTAGGTGTGGTCTTACTAAGGCTTTATAGAGTGGTATTAGTACTTCCCTTGATCTTGATTGTATCCCTCTGTTAATACAACTTAGGATTGCATTAGTTTTTTTGGCTGCTGCTGCACACTGCTGGCTCCTATTTAGCTGGTTATCCACTAAGACTCCAAGATCCCTCTCACAGTTCCTGCTATTGAGCCTGGTTTCACCCAGTCTATATGGGTACTTTTGGTTTTTCTTGCCTAAGTGTAGCACTTTACTTTTCTCTAGATTGAATTTCATTTTGTTAGAGAGGGCCCAGGGTTCAAGTCTGTCAAATTGTGAATTCAAATTATGAACCGAAGACGCTAGAGATGATGGTGATGGAAACCATTCTTTGACGGTGCTAGATGTTTGGGGAAGCTTCCAAAATTGGCACATTTTTAGCAATTCGTCTTCGTTCTGAATCAGAATTCATGCGCCGACGTCAATTTTTTTTGACCCCAAATGCTATGTCTTGCCAAAAGTCACTGAAGGACGCCAAAGTTTGGAACATTTTTAGAAATGTGATCAAACTGGCCCTGGCTTAATCCATCATCTCCCAGATCTAATTTTGTTGACTGAAAGGCGGAAAAGAATGTCTCTATCTCCATCCACGCCAAAGGCCACCAAGAGACAGAATCATGTCAAAATAAGTTGGAGAACTAACAAAAGGCAGCCAGACCAATTTTTTTCTAGGTCAAGTGAGGTACTCAAGATCAACTCAGGTACTACCGTAATACTACTCTACAAAGCCTTAGTAAGGCCACACCTAGAGTACTGCATCCAGTTTTGGTCACCACACTTATAAAAAAGAGGTTGAGACTCTAGAAAGAGTGCAGAGAAGAGCAACCAGGATGATTAGTGGACTGGATAATAAAACATATGAAGAACGGTTGCAGGAACTGGGCATGGCTGGTCTAGTGAAGAGAAGGACCAGGGGAGACAGGAGAGCAGTCTTCCAATATTTGAGGGGCTGCCCCAGAGAGGAGGAAGGGGTCAAGCTATTTCCAAAGCACCTGAGGGCAGGACAAGGAATAATGGATGGAAGTGGATCAAGGAGAGATTCAAGCTGGAAACAAGGAGGAATTTTCTGACAGAGAGAACAAACAACCCATGGAACAGAAGTTGCCTTCGGAGGTTGTGGGAGCTTCATCCCACAGAGACTGGACTGCCATCAGTCAGAAATGGTGTGGGGTCTCCTGCTTGGGTGGGAGTTTGGATTGGATGACCTACAAGGTCCCTTCCAACTCTGCTAATCTGTTAAGCTGTCTAGCTTTGCACCCACGAGGAAGGAACACATGCCCCCATGGGTCTGACTCACCAGATTTGAACCCCAATCTGCTTCTCCAAGCTGCTGTTGGGGGTCAGCATCCGTGACCGACGCCGTGCGCTGGAGACTGTCACCATCACCACTCGGAACAGCACAAAGGTGTTCACCTAAATGACAAGGACAAGGACTGTGAAGAAAGGCCCCCAGATTTTCCTTCTGGGCAGCCTAGAAGGACCACACCTAACAGATTAACAGATTGACAGAATTTGAAGGGACCTTGTAGGTCATCTAGTCCAACCCCCCACCCAAGTGGGAGACCCTACACCATTTCTGACAGATGGCAGTCCAGTCTCTTCTTGGAAGCCTCCAGTAGTGATGAAGCTCCCACAACTTCCGAAGGCAACTTCTGTTCCATGCGTTGATTGTTCTCACTGTCAGAAAGTTCCTCCTTATTTCCAGGTTGAATCTCTCCTTCTTCAGTTTCTTGTCTGGCCTACAGGCGCTTTAGGAAATAGAGTTAAACCCTAACAAATAAAATTCAACAGTGAAAAAAGTCAGGTTCTACATTTAGGCAAGAAAAACCAAATGCCCAGGTACGGTATATGTGGTACCTCGCTCAATAGCAGTAACTGTGAGAGGGATCTTGGAGTTCTAGTGGACAACCACTTAAATATGAGCCAGCAGCGTGCTGCGGCTGCCAAAAAAGCCAATGCAATTCTAGGCTGCATTAATAGAGGGATAGAATCAAGATCACGTGAAGTGTTAATACTACTTAATAATGCTTTAGTCAAATCACCCCCTGGAATACTGCATCCAGTTTTGGTCTCCACACTGTAAAAAAGATGTTGAGACTCTAGAAAGAGTGCAGAGAAGAGTAACCAGGGGGATTAGGGGACTGGAGGCTGAAACATATAAAGAATGGTTGCAGGAATTAGGTATTTTGTTTATTTTATGTATTTGTTTGTTTGTCAAGCATGTATGAGAAAACAAGTATAAGTATGAACATATTAACATATAAGTATAAACAAGTGTAAGTATATACATAATGCATGAGTATGAATAAATGGGAACAGTAGGACAGGGATGGTAGGCACGATGGTGCACTTATGCACGCCCCTTACAGACCTCTTAAGAATGGAGTGAGGGCAATAGTGGATAGTTTAAGGTGAAAGGAGTGGGGGCTTAGGATGTAACAATAGAGTCAGGTAGGGCATTCCAGGCATTGACCACTCTGTTGCTGAAGTCGTACTTTCTGCAACCGAGTTTGGAGCGGTTTGCATTGAGTTTGTATCTATTGTTTGCCCGTGTGTTATTGCGGTTGAAGCTGAAGTAGTCATTGACAGGTAGGACTTTGTGGTATGTCTAGTTTAATGAGAAGAAGGACTAGGGGAGACGTGACAGCAGTGTTCCAATATTTGAGGGGCTGCCATACAGTAGCGGGAGTCAAGCTATTCTTCAAAGCACTAAAAGGCAGGACAAGAAACAACGAGTGGAAACTAATCAAGGAGAAACAACCAAGAATTAAGAAGAAATTTCCTGACAGTGAGAACAATTCACCAGTGGAACCACTTGCCTCCAGAAGTTGTAAATGCTCCAACGCTGGAAGTTTTTAAGAAGAGATTGGATAACCATTTGTCTGAAGGGGTGTAGGGTTTCCTGACTAGGCGGGGGTTTGGACTAGAAGACCTCCAAGGTCCCTTCCAACTCTGTTATTCTGTTATGTGTCTACAGAAATAACCTTGGACCCAGCTGGCAGAGCCAAAAAAAGTCTCACCTGAAAGTATGGTGACGTTACCGCTAAATAATGTACTGACTGTACCTATCTAAGGTTCTGATTAATTCAAGGCTTGGTGGGTCAGGGAATTGCAAGTATCATAGCTTTGCCTGTAGAGGATTCCAAGTTCGACTCCACTGATGCTGAGGAAAACTCCCACTGGTACCCGAGGTGACGTTGGACATATCGAAATGTCGAAGTTGCAAGCAACTTCTTGGACGGTGGGCATGAACGGTCCCTGATTTCTGGGCCCTTCAAAAATGCAAGAGGGTGGATGAGGAAGGCCAGGGGTTTAAGCCAAAAGACTTTGGCCCTTACTGTTAGGACAAAGAGGACAGGCCCCACAAAAGCCCAGATGACCTCTGTCTGCACATTCAGCCAACAGTGATTGTCCGCCACGTATTTGTTGAACGACGTAGCCAAAGTGATGCCAACGATCAGCACAGGAAGCCCTGCAAGGAAGGGAGAGATTGGTAGGTCAGTGTCCATCCCATCTCCCACAGTCCACTTGGCCATGGAGGAAGGACCACAGCTGACCTCTGCTTCAGCGTTTCATTGTCTCTAACTAGCACCTGCCTTGTCCCTTTCTGGTCTATCCTAGGAAGGTCACCCAACCTGTCGTCTCCGAGTTTCAAGTAACACATGTTGTTGTGGTTCGCCGGCAGTCAGTGCAGACGGCAGCGGAATCGGACAATGGGGAAGAACGGGGACCAGTCCAGGATTCTGGAGAGGACTCGGACGAGGGTCCTGTGTCCAATGCAGAGGTGGGGCCAGGACCATCTGGGAGTGGGGTGCTGACTCCGGAGCCTCCAGAGTCTGGCAGCAGTGAGGTAGAGGATCCAGGGGAGCCTGTTCCCAGTGCGCGTAAGCACAGAGCTGCCAGAAGGCAAGAGCAGCTGAAACAAAAGGGGCAGCTTGGGAGTAAGGCTGGGAAGTGGTTGCCCCTCCCCTAAGGGAGGCAAAGGTAGAGAAACTTTTGCAGGAAGCAACGTCGTTCGCTCTATTTGGATTTAACCTTGAAGCTCTGGGTGGACTTTGTACTTCAGTTGGCTTTTTACAATTAATTTGGCACTTTAATTGTTAGCAGCAATTCAAAGGAGAGAAAGGTGGGTGCTTATCTTGAGGGACTGTTTGGGACTCATTACGGGCTGGGAATGAACATTATTCCCAGTGTTGAAATAAAACAAGAGCTGTTTGGACTAAGCGTGTGCTTAATTATGGTCTCAGAAGCCTTGGTAAGAACACACATTTAGACAGTGGCTATGTGGTTATATAATCCGGTTTTACTCAGAATGTTTTGATGTATCTGTATAATCTATTCAACCATAGAGTAATAGAACAGGTTTCGTTTGCACAATGGGGATATCTACAGAATTGTTGGTTGATTTGTGGTTCATGCAGGGGTGGGATTCCAAAATCCCAACAACCAGTTCTCTGCCTGGTTGTTGGGTGGGCGTGGCTATGGTGGGCGTGGCCTACTGGAACTTCCTGGAGGGCCATTTTTCACCTTCCCCAGAATCCGGAGGCTTCCCTCGGGCCTCTGGGAGGGTGAAAATGGCCTCCCCCGGACTCCGGAGGCCTTCCGGAAGTCGGAAACAGGCCCATTTCTGGACTTCCAGAACTTCCAGGCCGGCCATTTTTCATCTTCCCAGAACCTCCACACAGACCCTGCAGTTACCTGCACCCAAAACGGGCAGTGTGGAAACACCTGGGAGGGGAGGGGCGGAGGTGGGCAAGGTCATCCAGTTAGTTCAACTACCGGTTCGGCGAACCAGATATAAATTTAACATCCGATTTGCTCGAACCGGCGTGAACCAGCTGAATCCCACCGCTGGGTTCATGTCAGCTACAGAGATGTCCAATTGACACGAGGAGTTGGTGATTTTCCATCCAACGGACTCGACTGCTCCTTCCCCAATGTGGTTCTTCCCTACTGGAAATCCACTCCATTCCTTCCCATCAATGCGTACGATGAGTGGAGCTCACAGTAGACCTCTGATCTACTCAAGTTGGGTCAACTGGTTCAAAGGAAGAAGAACTCCACGGGTCTTCCCGTTGCCCCTTCCCCTTCTTGACCTCTGGGATACAAACCCCAACCGGTCACATAGTAGAACCGCATCCTCCGATCCTCGCTCATGTTGACGGCCACTACTTTGCTCCAGAGCAGAAGACCTTCCACCAACATCCAAGCGAAGGCCGCCATGAAGAAGAGGTGGAGAAAGGCTGTGACAGCGAAGCAAACACCCTGGAGAGAAACGGGGAGTCCTTTGGTCAGATGTCTGGGGGAAGGAGGAAAGGACTTGGGGGATTCTCTGTGCCCCCCCCCATTCAGCTAGCACAGGTAGGACATCACATAGGTGGTTCTCCTCCTGTTTCCCAGCTCTTCTCCTGACCTGGTTGATCTTGGCCAATTCACTGAACATTAACAAGGCTTCTGCGGCAGCCAAGGCAAAGATCAAGTTTTTATGCACGGTGGTTCGTTCACTTTTGGGGACCCTGTTGAAAGGGGAAAAAAAAGATTTAGGCACAAGCTCTACTAAGTGTAGATGAAACCCTTCCACCCTAGAGGTGATCAACCCTGGCAAGGCCAGATCCTAAGATGAAGCTCAAAGGCTTTGGCCACCTCATGAGAAGGAAGGACTCACTAGAGAAGAGCCCCTGGGAAAGATGAAGGGCAAAAGAAGAAGAAGGGGACAGCAGAGAAGGAGGGGGATGGATGGAGCCCCTGAAGCTGTCGGCGTGAACTTAAATGGACTCCAGAAGTTGGTAGAGGACAGGAAGGCCTGGAGGAACGTTGTCCATGGGGTCATGATGGGTCGGACACGACTTCGCAAGTAACAACAACGACTAAGTGTGTTGTACTACTGCAATTTTCTCCTTTATTAGAGGTACTAAATGGGGCCTTGAGAGGGTTAGGGGAAGGGATCTTCCAGCGTCTCTTTGAGATCCCTTCCCACTCTGAATCTGGACTCACACAAGTGGTTCATCCAGGCCAAGGAAGGACCTCATGGATGCCTTCCCATGACCCGTCAAGTCTTTATCATGGTTAGATGTTCCAGAAGGTTGTGGGAACAAAGCTCACTCGGTTGGTTGGTTTCAAGAGGCCGTGTGGAGCTGGGCAAGGAGCTGACTTGATAAGCGTGTGTCCATTTGTGTTATTTCAGACTTACCCAACAGCTAAGAAGAGCACCAAGGTGACGATCAAGGCACAGAAGGACACGCCACAGCCCACAAACGTCAGGGTCTTCAGCGTGGACTCTTCCTCTAAGCTCCTCTGCAGGAAACAGAGACAACCTGATCAAGGAGTGAGGTGGCCCCTGAGGGCTCACCTCTATGGCTTCCTTGCAATGGGCCAGTTCAGCTCTTGGCTCTTGGGTCATCAGGTTTTGCACAGGGGTGGGAAGGGAAAAGATCTGGAAAAGGGAGGATTCTCCAACCAAATGTGGGTCCATGTTCTCCCCATGGTTCCACCGAAGCCCCCCCAAGAAGTATCTTCCTCCATTGGGAACGAAGACCTCCCGACCCCCTTCTAACCTGAACTTCATAGACCTGCAGCAGGACTGCGAAGTTGGTGGTGTGGTTACAGGTGCAGGTGGTTAGATCCTCCTGAGAAGAAGACACCGAGCAACCTCTGGTGGACCAGCCTCCAACACCTTCAGGACTGAAAAACAGGAAAACCTTCTGGGCCCAGATGCTCAAACCCCAGACCCCAAATTGCCTCCCACCCCAAGGACGGTGCCCATGGAAAAGGAGCGGAGAACAATCTCCACAGACCTTGATCCAACTCTCATTCTCCTTTCCTAAAAGCTTTCCTTAAAAAAAACCTTCCCTGGTTCATCTACTTCAAACGCAACCTAACCACTGGGGTCCCCGACTGAGCGATTAAGTTGTGTGTGACGTACTTGTGGGGCAATGCAGTTAACAGACCACTTTCAGAGAAGGTTGGGTGGGTTGTGTTGGTTGCTGTTGCAGTGGGTTCATAGCAGTGGTGTGGTATGCTACCGGTTTGGCCCGGTTCACCCGAACCGGTAGTAAAAAATAAGCCTCCCACAATGAGCTGAGAGGCGAAAGAAGGGAAAAGCTAGGATTGGCCCTCTTGCCCTCTTCTCTTCCTCTCTTTCTCCACCTCAAACCTTCTCAAGAAGTATCTCAGGGGAATTCTGGGAGTCGAGGTCCATCTTAAA
>NW_020717308.1:39359-51881 GCF_900518725.1 Notechis scutatus
ATTCTTTCTGTTCTGTTCTATTCTAAATTCTTCATTCCATTATTCTCTTCTCTTCCTATTCTATTCTAATCTAATTCTATTCCATTATTCTCTTCTCTCCTGATTTCTCTTCTCTTCTAATTCTCTTCTCCATTCCATTATTATCTTCTCTTTTCTTCTGATTTCTCTTCTCTTTTCTTCTCCGTTCCATCGTTCTATTCTTTCTGTTCTGTTCTATTCTAAAATCTCCATTCCATTCTTCTCTCCTCTTCTATTTTTGGTGTGTCCAAAGTACCTTCGCTTGAGGGGGGAGGGATAAGTGTGGGAGGTGTAGTTTCAGGGGAGAACTGTGGGGAGTGGGCGCCCCAGGAAGTTAAACCAGCAAATTGCACCAGGATTGGCCTCCCGATTTAAGAAAACGAAACGGCCCATTCTGGCAAGGTCCCGGGTTCAAAACCTGCTGCAGCTCCTATTTGGGGGCTATTTCCCCCCAGGCAACCCCTGAGATCTTCCCCCAGCTGCTACCGGCTGGCCAATCAAGCAAACTCCAAAGCTACATCTCTACAAAATATCCCATAAAGCAAGAGAGCTAGGCAGCTGCAAACACACACACACACACACACACACACACACACACACACGAATTGCAGCACATTGCTCAGCGCCTGCCTGGGGTCCCTGTGGCTAGGACTTCATCTCAATTAGGGAGGCTTTGCTCTATAATAAGCTGCAGTATTTCGAAGCCTTCGGCAACTAATTTAGCGGAAGAAGCTGCTGATTTTGCACAACCCGCCCGGTTATTCCCTGGGAATAGCTACAAAAGCACTTGCTTCAATTTAGGAAGTTCTGGTTGGTCCTTTCCCACCTTGGGTCAGAATCTGGGTCAGTCCCATTCCTGCTCTGAAAGCACCAGACTTGGGGGAGAAAAATGAAAATATATTCTTTTGGTTGCTGTTGTTTTCCAATGTGTATTTTTTTTTCTTTATTCGTCTTCTTTTAATGACCCCATAATCCCTTGCCTAGGGGTGGAGTCAAGGCAACTGAATGGTGCGGAGTGTTGACTGGCCAGATGCCTTTCCTGTCACCCATGCGGAGTTTTTTTTTTCTTCTTTATTGCCAAGGTTAAAATATAGAATTAAGATTCTTAAAAGAACTCGGGGACTTGTAAACTGCTTCTCTCCCTAAAGTTTGCAAGGAACAAAACTTGACTTAAAAGTTTAATGTTTAAGCATTTATTACGGTCATCCTGCCGTGGCATGAAAAAAAATGGCCAAAGCAATGGCGGGACAAATAATTGTAATAAATATAATTTATTTACAAGGAGTCTGGTAGCATTCCCCCCCCCCTCACCCAACAAACCCATTTAAAATTTTCTTAAATAAATAAAGCAATCTGCTTCCAATAAAATCAGATTCCAACCCTATAAGGCCCAACCAGCTTTGGTTCAGATTGTTCTGGGATGACAAAAGCGGCAACGAAGGGACCCTGAAGGTGTTCTAGTCCAACCCTCTGCTCATGCAGAAGACTTAGACCACTTCAGGCAGGCAGGCAGGCAGGCAGGCAACAGAACCTAAACAGATGAGGAGTTTGCCCCAAACCCGCGTAAAACAGATGGGGAGATTAAATGAAGATTAAACTCTTATTTTAAATCTGGGAAACATTTGTTCCACAGTTTTAATGGTCCACCTGCAAGTAACTCTGTCCAGGGGTCTCGTCCAAGCTTTGGTAAAGGAGGAAACATCAGCCACAAATGTTTTTTTATTTAAAAAAAAACCACACAAACTTTCGTTGACCGTATCTAAGGATACAGATGCTCCCACTGGATTGGAAACTGAATTAATCCTCTGTGTATGTGTGTATATATATATATATGTATATGTACATGTGTGTGTGTGTATATATATATATGTGTGTGTGTGTGTGTGTGTGTGTATAAAAGCGAAATATCACATCACAAAATCTCCAGAACCGTAAAGCCTACAAATGTGAAATTTGGCACGTATCTTTCCTCTTGGCTTCTAGGTGCTCACTAAGAAAGGGTGTTTTGAATGACCATCAGAGCATTCGTATTTTGTTATATTATTAATATTAACATGCTCTGATGCTAAGGAGTTGTACTGTCCCTCCCCAACTGAAAAGAAATCTCTTCCAAATGCAAAACACAAGCAGAGGAGTTTCAGTTTCAGTTTCACAGCCACAAGCAGCTTTAGTACAAACCAGTTGAGCTAAGCCACGCCCAGGCTCCTTGCTGTCTCCTTCTTGCTCACACAGCAAAGACTGCTTCAGTTTCCAAACAGCCCTCCACTCTCTCGCACACTGACAGGACGCTAGCCAGATGAATACCGATGGATGCTGCTAGGCAGAGGCACAATTTTTTCCTCCTTATTTTCCTCCCCAAAAACTAAGCCCATCATCAGGCTTCTGTATTGTGTTCGACTGACGATACAGAATACAGACGAATACTATACAGAAGCCTGATGATGGCAGATGAGATTCTGCCGAAACGTTGCTACAACTTTAAAAACACAACTATAATGATGTGGGAAAATACCCGAACAAAGCTGAATACTATACATACATATACATTACGTATATGTATACATATACATATACATATACATATACACATACATACATACATACATACATACATACATATATATAAAAGCCACCATGTATGTGCATATGTGTGGGTGTGGGTATCTATATCTATATAGACATACATATCTATATACAAACACACACACACACACACACAGAGGATTAGTTCAGTTTCCATTCCAGCGGGAGCATCGTCCCTATCCTCAGATATGCTCTGCATATGTCCATTTTGCCGTAATAGATTTCTCAGGGAGCCAGCCCTTTGTTCCCAGCCTTGGTCAAATCCCAGCAGGGCCGGGAAGTCAACGCCAGCTGAGGTTGTGGTTAATCCCAAACCCCCCCCCCCTTCTCCCTCTGGATGTCCCCTTCAGCCAATTAGAGCCTGGCTCGCCCTGGGCTGCGCTGGCGCCGAGGGCCAGGTGCTCGTGGCCATTTCCTCAGGTGAGACGACTTCAAGGGTCTCCTGCTTGGACCCCGTGCAAGATTTATGCGGCAGCTTTTTCCGCCTGCAGAAGCAGCTGTCACTCACGCCGGAGCATTAAAGATGGAGAAGTCAAAATAGTTTTGCCAACTTTAGACATCTCACTAAAGGAAGCGAAGGCGCCAGGTTCCCTCCGCCGGGGATGAAGCCAACTGGATTTCCAGCTCCCGCGAGGGACAATTTGAGGGAGGGGGTTCATCCAAAATCAAAAACTCCCCCCCGCCACGAGGCCAGGTTGTCCCACTGATGGTTTTAAGAAGAAACTGGACAGCCCCCTGTCTGAAATGGTGTAGGGCCGTGATGGCGAACCTATGGCATGAGTGCCACAGGTGGTGCGCAGAGCCATTTGTGTGGGCACGCAAACTTACCTCACTGCATCTGTGTGTGTCTCCCAGCTGATTCTAGGGCCTTTCTCAGCCTGTCAGAAGCTTGAGGGAAGCCTCTGCAGGCCGAAAAATAGGCCCGTTTCGTCACTTTCTGTATTTCCGGAAATACCAGAAGTGATGACATAGGCCCATTTTTTTGGCCTGCAAAGCCTGCAGAGGCTTCCCTCAAGCTTCTGACAGGCCGAGAAAGGCCTCAAATGGGCCAAAAATCAGCTGGAAGGTGCAGTGCAGGTAAGGGGGCGGTGGCGTGGGGGAATCCCCCGCGCACGCGCAGGGGGCATGTGGAGGCCGTGTGCATTGCCTTCTGGGTGCTGGCATGTGAGCAATTTTGGGCACAGGAGCCCAAAAAGGATAGCCACCCCTGGTGTAGGATCTCCTGCTTGAGCAAGGGGTTGGACTAGATGACCCACAAGGTCCCTTCCAACTCTTTATCTGTTAAACTAATCCGATCCTCTTGTTCTTTGGGTGGAGACTTTTGATGGAGTTGGGGATGATGGGAGTCCTGCTCTCTCCTCCCTTCTTCTCCCAACCTGGCCTTCGTCAGAAGCGGGCAACGCTTTCACCAACCTACTGCTTTCCATTAGGGTGGGACTACAAGGTCCCTCCTCCCCAGCCAAGGACAGGCAGGAGGTATTTGGGCTGGAGCTGATGGGAATTGGTGTCCTCTGTCTTAATCCTATCAAGTTTGGGCATGGCTTTTCCTAATCTGCCCTGGTCCAGTTCTCATGGCTGGGGATGATGGAAGCCTGGTTCAGCACGCCTTCCTTTCCCTTGGCTCCTTGGGGCTGGGGAGGATGGGCACTGAATGCCACAGCACTGTGGAAACTCCCAACGGCACAACCACTCCTCTTGTGGACGGGGATGATGGGTTTTCCGATGTTCCTTCTCTCCTTCTATCATATGAGGCAACATATGAACCATGGGATGCTGGCAACGCAGCACCTAGCAGCTATGGCTGATGGGCCTTTGCCTTGCACGGGGCTGTGGGACAGCCCAGTTCCAGCTGAGGATGATGGGCCCTATAGGAGGCTATGAGACACTCCCAGCTGCAGCTGGGGATGATGGATCCCTTGCCCTGCACAGCTCCAGTTGGGGATGATGGACCCCTTGCCCTGCACAGCTCCGGCTGGGGATGATGGACCCCTTGCCCTGCACAGCTCCGGCTGGGGATGATGGACCCCTTGCCCTGCACAGCTCCGGCTGGAGATGATGGACCCCTTGCCTTGCACAGCTCCGGCTGGGGATGATGGATCCCTTGCCTTGCACAGCTCCGGCTGGGGATGATGGACCCCCCTTGCCTTGCACAGCTCCGTCTGGGGATGATGGACCCCCCTTGCCCTGCACAGCTCCGTCTGGGGATGATGGACCCCTTGCCCTCCACGCAGCGCTTAATCTCCTCCATTCTAACCCCCAACCGGGCCACGTGCGCAGCGGAGGGCGTGGCCCTCCCGCGGCCAGGGGGCGTGGCTAAGGGCGCGGCCCCGCCCCGCGCTCGCCTCCGCCTTCTCCACAACCGGCCAAGATGGCGTCGCTCTCGCTGCAAGAGGCCTCGATGCCGGCGACCGGTGGCTTCTCCTTCCACAACACCGCCCGGTGAGGCCGGGGAAGCGGCGGGGAGCCGGGCGGGGAGGCCCGAGGAAGCCGGCCGGAGGAGCCGGAAGGGCCCAGGAGGCCGCGTCGGAGCCCCCTCAAGCCGCGTCGGGCTCGGCCAAGGCGGCCGTGACTCAGGAGCCGGGCTCCGCGCGGGCCAAGCCGGCCCGGAGCGGAACGGACGCCCGGCTGCCGCTTCCTCCCGTCCGGGGAAACCCCCTTTTTCCGCTCCCCGGGCGGGTTGTGCCGGTTCCCGGCGACGGACGGGGCCAGCGCTTCTCCGGGCCTTCTGGGAACTACTACTCCCAGAAGCCCCGGCCCTTGGTGTCCCACGCTGAAGCATGCTGGGAGTTGGAGTCCCGGAAGAGAAGGGGCGCCTCTGGGCAGCCAGCGGAGATGGGGGGGCGGGATCGCAGCCTGGTTTGGGGGTGGGTGGGATGCGAGGATCTCCCCTCCCCTCCAAAACCAGCCCCTCCTTGGGTTGCACCCTGTTTTTTCAGCCCCAGGTGGGGAGGGGGGCGGAGGAAACCCCCCCCCCCCCCTCCCTTTTGCAAAAAGGGGGGGGGGTGATACAAGTAATTCCTTTTCGATATAACCTGAATATCCTAATTCTTGTATTGAATTTGTATAACCTGCACATGATTTTACAACTGGGGGGCTGGAGGGCCCACCTCTCCCCCATGCCTGGAAACTTGTCACCTCTTGGAGAAAGAGAAGAAGCGGCCATAAAAAAATCCAGCTTCAAAAGAAGAAGAATCTTATCTCAACTACATTCCCAGAAAAAAACAACAACCATGAAATTAACATGTTGTTTCTTTGTATTGACGAAATCCACACCGGACTAAGGGGAGGGGCTGTAACTCCCTTTATCTAAGCTGCATGCCTGGAAGGATATCAGATCCTGCTTGGAAGGTGGACCGTCTGTCTTCCTTTTCACTAAAGTTCATTTACTTTTCAAAAGTTCGTTCTGATCCTCTGAAAGGGAGAGAGAGTCTAATCCTTACAACCATCCATGATCTGGGGATGCGGGCAGGGTCTCCTCTCATGTTGGCTTCTCTTCCGCTTGCAGGAATGCCCAGCTGGAATCGGAGGGGCCCCGGAAGGGTCTTCGGCTGCCTGCCGCTCGCAAGACGGGCACCACCATTGCCGGCGTGGTGTACAAGGTAAGGCCGAGGTGGCGGCTCTCAAGGAAGATGGCCCTCGGGGTTCCGTGCCAAAGGTGCAGCCTGAACCCGTCTTTCTCGCCCTCCCCCAGGATGGTATCGTGCTGGGCGCAGACACCCGTGCCACCGAAGGGATGGTGGTTGCCGACAAGAACTGTGACAAGATCCATTTCATCGCTCCCAACATCTAGTAAGTCTGCTTGGTCCCGAATCGAGGCGGGGAAGGGCTGGGGTTTGTGCATCGGGCCTCCTAGTCGAAGGAGAAGATGCGCGTGAATTGTGAATTGTGTGGCAATCAGCATGCGCTTGGGTGTTACGTAAAGCGAGTGTCAGTTCTGCCATTTTCGGCTTGGTGCTGTCAGGTTTCCAAGTGATGAAATCCATTGAAAAAGAAAAAGAGCAAAGTCCCATCTTCCAAAGCAATTTCTTTTCTTTAGGAAAGCATCAAATTCAGAGGTGGTGTTCAGAAGGTTCTGACCAGTTCTGGAGAACTGGTAGCGGAAATTTTGAGTAGTTCGGAGAACCGGCAAATACCACCTTTGATTGGAGATTTTACAGTATCCTTCCCCTGCCACACCCATAGAACCAGTAGTAAAAAAAAAATGAATCCCACCACTGATCAAATTGTCAAAGTCTGTTGTAATTCTGGATCCGACACAACCTGGAATTATACCACATAATATTGGAAATTAGAAGCAACCCTCAAAAGTCACCTTCCCCAATAGAAGTAAATCAACGTTTGCCTGGTGTCTTCAATCTCCAGGTCTCAGCAGGGCCCGCTTTTGTCCCCCCATAACCAGCACAGGGAAAGAAAGAAAAAGAATATAGAATAAAGCTAAATGAAATGGCTATGCATATGTCAATTTTGGGCTTGACAGGTACCTAACATCAAAGGTTAGGAGGGAGGGAGCATGGAGGGGGGGAACAAATGGGCAATAATGTATGGAGATGTGGTGGGAAATAGGAAGGGGGTGTGGAAATGACAGCTTGATGAAGACCAGAGAAGCACGGAACCATCTTGTGTCAGCATTCAAAGCCACACACCCTGCCCCAAACATCTCATGGATTCTCAAAACTACTCTCTTAGATAGATAGATTAACAGAGTTGGAAGGGACCTTGTAGGTCATGTAGTCCAACCCCCCCCTCCTCCCAAGCAGGAGACCCTACACCATTTCTGACAGATGGCAGTCCAGTCTCTTCTTGGAAGCTTCCAAGGAGGAAGCTCCCACAACTTCTGAAGGCAAAAGCTGTTCCACTGGTTGGTTGGTCTCACTCATTCTCAGTGGAAGGATTGAAAGCAGGAGAGAGTTACTCCGTCATCATGTCTAGGGCTGGCAATCTCCCCCCCCCCCCCCCCCCCAAAAAAAAATGGGAGGGGGGACCGGCAGGGTTGGGGGAGAGAAATACCTGCGTGAGTCAAATAAATAATATAAAACTTATCTTCTCCTATGTGGCTCTTCGTTGGCTGAAGATTAACTGGTCACGCAGGGAGGGCTGGGATGAGGGGGAAAAATTGTAAATTTTCCTGCGGGAAACTTAGATCTAGTGTGGCTTTGCCGCCACCAGTAACCTTTAATAAAAGAACCTATCACTTCACTCAAAAGGAGTCGAGGGTCTTTCTTTCCAGGCTGGGCAGGTCTGACAGTGAGGTTCCTTGGAGTGGAAGAGGCTGATCAGTTTCAGAGTGACTCAAGAGATGCTGTTTTACTCTTGCAGCTGCTGTGGGGCCGGAACGGCTGCGGACACCGAAATGACCACCCAAATGATCTCTTCGAACATGGAGCTTCACTCCCTTTCGACTGGCCGGCTCCCGAGAGTTGTGACGGCCAACCGGATGCTGAAGCAGATGCTTTTCAGGTACCTCATTGTTGTCTGGGTGGGATTGTTAGCGGGCGAGAAGGGTTCCCTCCACACCTTTCAGAGGCGAAGGGAGGGAGGAGTGAAAACATTCAAGATGGCAACTGAGCACAATTTATGCGGGGAGGAAAATTAGAATAGAATAGAACAGAGAATAGAACAGAACAGAATTCGTTATTGGCCAAGTGTGATTGGACACACAAGGAATTTGTCTTGATGCAAATACTCTCAGTTGTACATAAAAGAAAAGATACATTCATCAAGAGTCAAGAATAATCAGGTACGACACTTAATGATAGTCATAGGGTACCATAAGCAATCAAATCATACTAGGAAACAGTCCACATAAATCCCAAGGATACAAGCGACAAAGTTACAGTCCTACAGTCACAAGTGGGAGGGGATGGGTGATAGGAGTGATGAGAAGATTAATAGTGATAGTAGTGCAGACTTTGTAAATAGTTGGGCAGTTTTGAGGAATTGTTTAGCAGAATGATGGCCTTCGGGGAAGAAACTCCCCTTGTGTCTCATTGTTCTGGTGTGCAGGTCTCTATAGTGTCGTTTTGAGGGAAGGAGTTGAAACAGTTTATGTCTAGGATGTGAGGGGTCTGTAGATATTTTCACAGCCCTCTTTTTGACTCGTGCAGTATACAGGTCCCCCATGGAAGGCAGGTTGGTAGTCATTGTTTTTTTCTGCAGTCCTAACTATCCTCTGAAGTCTGTGTCTGCCCTGTTGGGTTGCAGAACTGAACCAGACAGTTACATGGAGGTGCAGGTATCCCCGCTGTGATGTTTCTTTGTTGATTTTCTTGTGCTCCAGGTACCAGGGATACATTGGTGCAGCTTTGGTTCTCGGTGGGGTGGATGTCACTGGGTCTCACCTCTACAGCATCTATCCTCACGGCTCGACCGACAAGCTGCCCTACGTCACGATGGGTGAGTCGCACTCTTGCACACAACTCAGTTGAGGTGTCTGCACTGCCCACTAGTGGGGGACCCAGAGCATTTAATTCCCTCCACTCCCCCTTCCGATGATTCAGCTAATAGGGCAGAAAAAGAAAGCGAAATTCTTGGCTGCTTTAATGGTGCCTTTGATCCCCTCTGGAGACTCTTGAAAAGAATTGGAGGGAGAAGCTGCAAAGAGGGATCTCCTCCCTCTGAAAAAGGAGTCGTTTTATCTTCCAGGGGAGGAAAAAAACCAAAACAAATTGTAGGCCAGCTCTCTAAAAACGCCCTAAGTCCTAAGGAGAAAGTGAAAGAATACAGGTAGTCTCCACTTACGCTCACAACTGGGCCCAAAATTCATGTTAATTATCAATAACTCAACATTACTAAGTGAAATTTGCCCCATTTTATGACCTGCCTTACCGTCATAAATATGAGTCAGTTGCCAAGCGGCTGAATTTTGATTACGTGACCCTGTGGATGCTGCTGCAACGGTCATCAGTGCGGGAAAAAACTGACCACGAGTCACTGTTTTTTCAGTGCCGATGTAACTTTGAATGGTCGCTAAATGAACTGTTGTAAGTTCGAGGACTACCTGTACATGAAGAGCATTTCAATTTCCTTAACTGGGCCCTTCATAGATTCCTGAGTTGAGAAGTTTCTTTTTAATGCCTTTTTTCCGCCCCCACTGAATTAAATGGATGCAAGAGATAGTGGTAAATGTAGCCATTAGTATTTCTCTGAGCTTGGATCCCCGAATTCAACTCACCTTTGGGTTATCCTTCGTTTCTTTAAAAAGCGTTGCCCAAGTGAGCACCAAGAAAATGCCAGAAAAAAACTCGGAAATATGATCAGAAATAATATATCCCAGTTAATGATGATTGGATAATGGAACGGAATAGAACAGGAATAGGAATAGAAAGGAATAGGATAGGGTAGTATAGAATAGAATTCTTTATTGGCCAAATGTTATTGGACACACAAGGAATTTGTAAAATACATTCATCAAGAATCATAAGATACAACACTTAGTCATAAGATACTAAATAAGCAATCAAATCATACTCGGAAACGAAAACAATATAAATCGTAAAGATACAAGCAACAAGGTTATAGTCATAGGTAGGAGGAGATAGGTAATAGGAAGGATAGAGAAGAAGAATAGGGATAGAACAGAACAGAATAGAATAGAATAGAATAAGGAAAGAATAGAATAAGGAAGAAAGGAATGGAATAGAATAGAATAGAATAAGGAATGGAATTAGAATAGAGTAGAGTAGAATAGAGTAGAGTAGAGTAGAGTACAGTAGAATAGAATAGAATAGAATAGAATAGAATAGAATAGAATTCAATTCTTTATTGGCCAAGTGTGATTGGGCACCCAAGGAATTTGTCTTCGATGCATAAGCTGTCAGTGTACATAAAAGCTGTAAGTGATAAATCATGATCATAATTGTCATAAATACATTCATCAAGAATCCTAAGATGCAACACTTAGTGATAGTCATAGGATATTAAACAAGCAATCAAAATCATACTAGGAAACAAAAACAATTATAAATTGTAAAGATACAAGCAACCAGGTTATAGTCATAAGTAGAAAAGGAAATAGGTAAAAGGAAAGATGAGAAGAATAACAGTAGTGCAGACGTTGCAAATAGTTGGACGGTGTTGAGGGAATTATTTGTTTAGCAGAGTGATGGCGTTCTGGGAAAAACTCCCCTTGTGTCTCGTTGTTCTGGTGTGCAGGGCTCTATAGCGTCGTTTTGAGGGTTGGAGTTGAAACAGTTTATGTCCAGGATGTGAGAGGTCTGTAAATATTTTCACATTTTAATTTTAATTTTAATGGGATGATGGACTATTTTCCACCTATCGCCTTGTGCAAAACTCAGATTTTGTTTGGACAAAAAGTCTACCAGCCCAAACCGGGGTGCTAATAGTTTCCATACAGACAGTCCTCAAATTACAACAGTTCGTTTAGTGTGACCACTCAAAGTTGCAACGGCACCGGAAAAAAAAGGCTACTCACGACCGTTTTTCCCACACTTATGACCGTTGCAGCCTCCCCCATGGCCATGTGATCAAAACTCAGGTGCAGCATCCCTCTGGGTGTGTGTGTGTGTGTGTGTGTGTCATGTGATTTCCCCTTTTGCGACCTTCCGACAAGCAAAGGCCATGAAGTAAGCCTTAACAACGGTAAAGATTCGCTGAACAACGGTGGCAGGGACGGTCATAAAAGGAAGGCAAAACTCACTTAGCAACTTGTCTCGCTTAGCCACCGAGATTTTTGTGGCTCAATTGTGGTCATAAGTCGAGGATCAAGGGGGAACCCCAGGCATCTGAGGATCTGAGGTTGAATCGAGCGAGACCATATTCAGGCCAATAGATGGTGCCATGCTACCCTACAAATGTATATTGCATTATTTATTCTGTGCATAAAAATCTTTCTCCATCACCACCACCACCAACCCTCGTTTCTGAAAAAAAAATGCTATTATAGGATTTATGATGTAATATTCTATCCCGCCTCTTATGCGCATTAACATAAAAGATGAAATTGGATTAATATTTATAAATGTTGCCCTGAAACATATAAATTATTAAGCCACTGAACCATAAATTACCTTGTTCTGTGTGTGTGTCTGTGTGTTTCTGGGAGACGAGTGTACATAGTGAGTGATTAGTGAACTAAAACAGCAAAAATCTTGTCTGCTGGGCACTGGGGTCTTTTTTTTTTTTAATTTGGTTTTGTTTGCTCTGGAACACGAGTATCTTAACAAATATTCTTCCCTGAACCTTGCAAAAGAAAACAGACCATTGAGGAGGATTCTCAGGAAGACACCAGCCTCTCCTCCTCCTCTTAGGAACGCCCGTTGTGTCCCTTTGCCTCTTTCCATCCAGCCGTGCAAATCCCTTTTCCTTCTGTTTTCTATTCCTCTTTAAGGAAGAAAAAGTGAGGTCTTGTAAGATCTGAGCAGAACGTCTTCAGGGTCGGTGTGTTCACTTCCCGCCCTGTCACACGTTGTGCAAAAGTCAGATTTTGCTAGGACGAAATCTACCGGCCCCAACCAGTTTGCCAACATAAACGTTCAAGCTAGACTGTGAAGTTTCTCTGTGTGATATATGTGTGTGTGTGTGTGTGTTGGAGGGGTATAGGCATAAGGGTTATCACCTGAGAGCTGAAGGCAACAGAATTTCATTTTAATGGATGCTGATTTGTGTACATTTAAAGTGGTAATAAAGTTCTGTTCTACTCTACTCTTCCCCTACGGGGGAAGGCTACTCTACTCTACAATATTCTATTGTATTCCTATTCCCTTCCATGTTCTATTCTACTCTACTCTGCTCTATTCCATAATATTCTTTCCTATTCCTATTCTATTCTATTCTTTCCTATTCTGTTCTATTCCTATTCTACTCTACTCTTCCCCTACTCCTATTCTATTCTATTCTATTCTATTCTATTCTATTCTATTCTATTCTATTCTATTCTATTCCTATTTCCTTCCATATTCTATT
>NW_020717308.1:80669-98967 GCF_900518725.1 Notechis scutatus
TCTATCTATCTATCTATCTATCTCTCTCTATCTATCTATCTATCTATATATGTCTCTCTCTTTCTATCTATCTATGTCTCTCTCTTTCTATCTATGTCTCTCTATCATCTATCTATCATCTATCATCTATCTATCATCTATCATCTATCTATCTATCTATCTATCTATCTATCTATCTATCTATCTATCTATCTATCTATCTATCTATCTACCTACCTACCTACCTACCTACCTATCTAATCACCTATCTTATCTATCTATCTATCTATCTATCTATCTATCTATCTATCTATCTATCTATCTATCTATCTATCTATCTATCTACCTACCTACCTACCTACCTATCTATCTATGAGAATTTCCAGGAGCCTAGAATGCTTGGAGAACACCCAACAGAGGTTCTTCCACCCAAGGAATGCTTGCTTGGCTGGCTTTTCTGGCGGGATTCAACAACAGGACTATCTTGGGCTGTTTCCCAGATAGTTATTGGACTGGAGCCCTGCGGTGGGATGGTCTGAAGAAGGAGAGAGAGAGAGAGAGATGTTTCCCCGGCATCTTTTGACGGAGCCAACTTGTTCTCCAAGAAAACTTCTTCCTGCAAAAACAAGTTTGCTTCTGGCCTGGGAAACTCCTCGAGACGGACAACACTGCCCCGCGGTGACCTACTTGCTCCTTTGCTCGCCTAATCAGCCACGGAGAAACGCCCCTTCTGTTTCTTTTCATTTTGCACTTGAAAGGCTGGGAGCTTTTAATTATTAAGCCCGGGAAGCGGCACGTCATACCCCGTGGCACCTAGGAAAAACCAGCCGTGGACCCCTTGATCTTCTATCCACCCCTCCTCTCAGCAGCCAGGGAGGTAATTATTTCATCGGTAATTAGGAGGACGGCTGCCCCACATCCAGGCCCGGTGGATCAGGCCGTGCTTTCCGGGCAGAGGTCAATGGCCCGCAGGAGGGCTGAGGGCTGGAGGGAGGGGCTTGGCCCGGGGCAATTCGGATGGAGCCGGAAGAGGCTCAACCGGGTGCCTTGTCCTACACCTAGGCTCCAACGGCATGGATTTGAAGGCCTCGAATCAAGATCACTGGGAAGGATCGGTACCGCTTTATAAAACCCTAGTAAGGCCGCTGAGATTTTGGTCACCCCGCTGCAAACAAGAGGTTGAGACATTTTTTCTGGGGGGGGGGAGAGTGCAAAGAAGAGCAAACTAAGAGGGTCAAAGTCCTGGAGACTCAAAACGTATGAAGAATGGCCGCAGGTTTGGGGTTTGGCTAATCTAGAGGAAAGAAGAATGGGGGAGGGGGGGCGACAGGATAGGAGTATTCCAGTATTTGAGGGGCCGCCACAAAGAAGAGGAAGGGCTCAACTGATTTGAGGACAATTAACTGGGGGAACAGCTTGCCACCAGACGTTGTGGCTGCTCCATCACTGGAGGTTTTTAAGAAGAGACTAGACACTTGTCTGCAATGGTATGAGGTTTGCTGCCTGAGCAAGTGGCCGGACTAGAAGACCTCCAAGGTCCCTTCCATATTCTGTTCTGTTCTTTCCTTATTCTATTCTATTCCTATTCCATTCCATTCCCTATTTCTTCTATTCTATTCTATTCTATTCTATTCTATTCTATTCTATTCTATTCTATTCTATTCTATTCTTATTCTTATTCTTATTCTAATTCTATTCTAATTCTTATTCTATTCTAATTCTTATTCTATTCTATTCTATTCTATTCTATTCTATTCCTATTCTATTCCATTCCATTCCATTCCAATTCCAATTCCAATTCCAATTCCAATTCCAATTCCATTCCATTAATTCTATTCTTATTCTATTCTATTCCATTCTTTCCTGTTCTGTTCTATTTTTAATTCTAATTCTATTCTATTCCATTCCATTCCTCCCCTTCCTTTCCCTTCCCTCCCCTCTATTCTATTCTACCTGAATATAATAGAATAGAAGCTGGAAGGGACCTTGGAGGTCTTCTAGTCCAGCCCCCTGCTCAAGCAGGAGAACCTATACCACTCCAGACAAATGGCTGTCCAGTCTCTTCTTAAAAACCTCCAGTGATGAAGCACCCACAGTTTCTGGAGGCAAAGCGGTTCCACTTCCAATAAATGCCCTCCTCGCATTCCCTTTTCACCTGGTACATTTCGCAAGCGATTAAGATCAAGCAAAGCTGGCTCTTTGAACTTCCTTAAAGTCCATTCCTGCCTTGAAATGATCCAAAAACTTAAATGAGATTAGGTTAAATATCAAAATGCCTGGACCGCGGCTGGAGCCAGCCATGCTAGGCAACGCACCTGGGAAAGGAACCCAAGCCAGGTAGCCCCCGTACCCTCCTTCTCTCCCTGGCATCTTTGAGTCCTCCTGCTTTCAAAGACCACCAGCCCAGCTTGAGAATCCGAAAAGCTTAAATTGTTTTTTTTTGTCCCCCTGGCTTCTCTCCCCTCCTCCCCATCGAGGCTTTAGTAGCAGGCAGAAGTTGTTATGGCCGGCCAGCAGCCAGAGGAGCTGGCGGCAGATTCGGAGAGTGAGGAGGTTGGGGAGGAACATGGGCCAGTCCTGGAGTCTGGGGAAGGCTCGGACGAGGGCTCTGCATCAGAGGCAGAGATGGGGCCAGGGTGTCCGACAGTTATCATCTGCCTTCGCAGTTGGAGATCAGTGGGGCAGAAGAACAGCTGGAGCCTGTTCCCATCGTGCACATGCACAGAGCTGCCAGGAGAAGGGAACAATTAAGGAACAAGGATCGACTCGGGATTAAAGGCATAGGTGAACAGTGAATGGCCCCTCCCAAAGAGGAGCAAAAGGGGAGTGGAGTTTACATTTAATGAGGGTGAAGATTTGTTCCTGACTCCTGGCCAAGTATTTTCTGCTACAGCGTGGCATTTGGAAGCTATCAGCCTGGCAACTCTCCAAGGCTGATAAAATACCGTAAGTGTAAATCACTCTTGAAAGACGGTTTGCCGGGACTTTGCTGGATGTGAATGAGAGGGAATTCACTTTAGCCTAAATAAAAGGGGTTTTGTCAGGACAAGGAGTCTGCTTCACGATTTTGGGAAGCCTGGGTCGGAACAGAAGTTCTGCCGCGTGGCTTAGGATCTTACCTTCTCGGAGTAATGTTCGGTTGGCAGAGGTGGGTAATCACACTGCTCAATCTTCTGGCAGAGGGAGAAGAGGTTCATTTTATCGCCGTAGAAGGGGCTCTGGAGAGCTGCCATCTGAAACGAGAGAGTTTGAAGAGTGAGGGCCGCAGAAGAGATTTCGGGAGGAGCCGTCCATGAAAGCTCGCTTCCGTCCAAGCAAACGGTGGCCAGATCAGGAGGCGGTTTGGTCCGGATATTTGGCTAATAAAATCTCTACCCTTTGGAAGACTGGCAGGAATAGATCCCCTTGCTGGGATCTACATTAGAACCCTTCGACACAAAATCAAGAGATCAAAGCAGGAAAATGCACTCAATGTATGACCATAACGGAGCCCACGATGTCTTGTTGTTAAATGAGATATTTGTTAAGCCTTTGAATTGAATCACTGCAAATGGTAAGTTAGTAACCCAGTTGTTAAGTGAATCTGGCTTTTCCCTGGCTTGTCAGAAGGTTGTAAAAGGGGATCATGTGACTCTGTGACACTCTAGCAGTCGTAAGTATGAACCTCTTGCCAAGCATCTGAATTTTGATCATGTGACCGTGGGGATGAGAAGCACACCTTGGCGGGGGAAGAAGGCGGAGCCTCCTCGCTGACAGACCGTAGATCGCATCTCTCTGCGGCTATGATCCGTGCTCTTTCGTTGGAGAGCCCCAATCATTACGATTAGGGGCTGAAGCTGCCTTGGAGGGGCGGCGGAGTAAGGGGAAGCCGCAAGCCAGGGGGGAGGGGCCGCATCTCCCCTCCTGGGCTTGGTCTTTCCCCCTCCCCGAAGACGACTGCAGCGGTGGTTTAAAATGGCCACCCCGAAGAGGAGGACTCAGCTGGATTAAGATTTGTGCAGGAGGGAAGGAAGAGGTGGATAACATCTGAACCAGGACAATTGGGCGATGCAACTAAACAAAAGTACCCCGGGATTAAGGTAACATGGAATTTTTAAGAAAAGAAAAGTGAGTAGCGAAATTACAAAGGGACAGGAAAAAAAATAAGAAAATATTTCTGACAGCTAAGCGGGGTTTCGGGAATATTTTCGGACTAAACAGGCATAAAATAAAGCTGGACTTAAGATTGTCAAAAAATAATAATAATAAAGTTTATAAATTGGAGACTGGACTGTGTTGGAATATTGAGGTTCAAAAAACCCTAAATAAAAAAATAGGGGAAAAAGGTGAAGACTTTGTATAATGGAGAGTGCCACCTTTTGACAAAAACTTGAGCTCAAACAAAAGGGTAAGCATCCTGTTTCTGAATGAACTTGTGTGGATATAACATTAAAGAAATATTGAAACAAAATAAGAAACTTAGAAAGTGAAAGCAAAACTAGAATAAAGAAAAAAGCAAGGAAAGACTGACTGTGGGATTGAGTGATGTTTTTGGTATAGACCCTGGGCTGGAACAATTGAGAACTTTAGAACATTGAAAGAAGAAAGAAGGAAAGTAAAAGTGTATTTTTGTGGACTTTAACGATCATAAAATACAAGTGTGTGTAATGATGATATCTCTTCGGGAATTAAAAATGGAACTTAAAAATATGAGAGAATTACTACAGGAAAGAGGCGAATCACTTTGCTCTGTGTTATTAAAAATGGAAATGGCGATTGAAGAACAAGAAGAAAGAGCTTCAGAGGAGGAGGAGTCGACTCAAGGAGAAGACATCTTAAATAGACAATTAACACAAAGAACGCTGCAAAGAAGTGGGGAAAGAAGGAAGGTTAAAAAGTTGAGACTTAAGAAGGCAATCATACCTGTGAAGTCAGGAAAGGCAGAAAGACCCAGCAGAAAAGGGGAAAGGAAGATATTAAGAAAGAGAGGGATATAAACTGGAATGAGAAAAGATATGGGGAAAAGAGGGTGGGGAGAAGCAGTAAGAAACAGGTGCATGAAATAAAGAAATACAGAAATAGTAAAATGTTGAAAAGAAATTGTTTTTTCAGAGATAATGGTTGATGAATTAAAAAGGGGATTCTGTAGGGTGACAAGGGATAATAAGAATATTTCTGCAATTAAAATATTTAGAAAATAGGGTAATATAGATATTGATAACGCTTATTAAAAATTAGGGGGGAAATATGCTGCGGAATCCAAATGAAACGATATAATGATTATTATTGTAACTTCTTAAAAATAATGGTTTATTGGGAATCAAGATGAGGGAATAAAGGTATATTTTAACCATTGAGGTGTCACACTCAAAGCAGTAAAAGGGGGGAAACCTATACTTGTTTTTTTTCTTTAGTGTTAAAATTTGTATTAATTTAGAATTTATAAAAAGAATGTGTAATGGAAAGGGAATATGACAGACTAAAGAACCAACTAAATTAATAAGTCATATAGACGATTAAAAACAAGGAGAGACATTAGCAACCTATTATTATTATTATTATTATTATTATTATTATTATTATTATTATTATTATTAGGCAAACACATATTTTTTATCTTTATTTTTAAAGTAAATATTAAAGGATTATATTTGAAATAATTGAAATGAAACAGAAAGATGTTTTGATTGAGATTAATGAAAGAGGCTAGAATTAATGTGTTTGTTTCTCTCCTTACTGAAAATTTGGAATGGAAAAGGTAAGAATAGAATTAAGTATGCATATATGAATGTATAATTACTGTCATATTTATATGTAAAGGTGATGACCCAGAAATATGTTGTCCACTAAAAAGAGATTTTTGTTTTTATGTGAAAAACTGAATAAAATTTGTTAAAAAAAGAAGAAGAAGAAGCACACCTTGGCATTCATGGAGAGCAGCTGGTGGACTTTCGAAGAAGCAGCCATCTCAATTGCTTGGACGTCTCAAAGGGGTTTGCAAAGCTCCCCTTGACTGGAGACAACGCCCCCCCAGGATAGAAATAGGTAAAAGTTCCCCTTGCACACACGTGCTAATCATTTCCGGCTCTAGAGGTTGGTGCTCACCTCCGTTACAAAGCCAAAGAAGAGCCAGTGCTGTCCGAAGACGTCTCCCTGGTCATGTGGCCGGCATGACTAAACGCCGAAGGCGCACGGAACGCTGCTACCTTCCCACCAAAGGGGTCCTCATTTTCCTACTTGCATTTTTTTTTTTTTTACATTCTTTCGAACTGCTAGGTTGGCAGAAGCTGGGACAAGGAACGGGAGCTCACTCCGTGACGCGGCGCTGGGGATTCGAACCACCAAACTGCTGACCTTTCTGATCGACAAGCTGTGCATCTTAGCCACTGAGCCACCGCATCCCTATGGGGACCTGGGTAGAGACCCCCCCAAACCCCATTCTTGATCTGGAATTTCAGTGAGGACCATCAGAGAAGCCAGATCCTTTCACCCCCCCCAAGCCGCTCTCTGCCAGCAAACAGGATCGCCTGGTTAAGAACCAGGAAAAGCTGTTGGCGCTCTCAGCTATTTTTTCTTTCTTTCTTTCTTTCTTTTTCTGAGAAAGGGGAGAGAAAGAGAGAACTAACTTTGATCTCTTGCAAGTTATCTGGATGACACATCTCTAAGAGAAAGGGAGGGGGGAGAGCTACACACACACACACACACACAAACACACACCCATTTTGATCAGATGCGTCCTCATACATCAGCGCGAGGCCCCACAAAATGTCAAGATAAGGTGGCATAATTTGAAATCGTGCCTGCACACCCTCCAGGTTGAAATAATAATAATAACAAGGAAGTGAATTCTGACTGGCACACCTGCCTCCCAGCGATCTGCAGATAATATATATATATATATATCTCTGGTTTATCGGTCTAGTATAGCAGGGAGGGAGGGAAAAGAACGAGAAAACAGGGCAAGGAAAATAAATTTTCTGCTTCTTCTTCTCTTTAAAAAACCAGATTGCAGTTTCCAAGGGCGAGAAGGGAGCATTGGGGGGGCTGATCCCCCATCGGGGAACTGGACAGGACTTTGAAGGTGCAGATAATCCTTGACTTACAAGAGTTTCATTTAGTGACTGTTCGAAGTTACGACGTCACTGGGGAAAGGGATTTACGGCCATTTTTTTTAACACTGATGACCATTGCAACGCCTCCCGTGGTGGTCAAAATGGAGATGCTCGTGCACTGATTCATATTAATGATGGTCACAGTGTGTGACCCGGGGTCCCATGATCCCCTTTTGCTACCATCTGACAAGCCAATGGGGATGCTGGATTCGCTTAACGACCGTGTTACTCGCAGAACAACGGCGGTGATTTGCTGAAGAGAGAAGCCGTAACCTTGGGCGAAAACTCACTTGACAAATTTCTCACTGTAGTGAAACTCAATTGTCCCGCATTAGTGACATAAACGTACTGTGGACGTTAAGTCGAGGACAACCCTCTACTGCTGATGAAGTTAGGGCAAAAACGCTTCCTTGAGTAAGCCCGCTAGGGTAAAATCATGAAGACTTCCCCTTTAAGTGGAAAAAAAAAGTCTTCAGTCTTGGTTAAACGGTAACTGCGAGAGGAACCTTGGCGTCCTAGCGGACGATCACTTGAATATGAGCCAGTCGTGTGCAGCAGCCGCCAAGAAACCTGACACAATCCTGGGTTGTGTAAACGGAGGGATAGAATCAAAATCACGTGAAGTATTACTACCTCTATAAAGCCCTAGTAAGGCCACACCCGAATACCGCAACCAATTTTGGACACCATGCTACAAAAAAAAGATGTTGAGGCTTTGGGGGAAAAAAAAAACGTGCAAAGAGGAGCAACTAAGATGATTAAAGGCCTGGAGATGAAAACACAGGAAGAACATCTGCAGGGATTGGCTAGTCTAGAGAAAAGGACTGGCGGGGGCGGGGGACATGATAGCAGTATTTCAGTATTTGAGGGGCTTCCGCAAAGAGGGAGGGGTCAAATTATTTTCCAAAGCACCAGAAGGTAAGGCAAGAAACAATGGGTGGAAACAAATCAAAGAGAGAAGCAACCTGGAATGAACAATAAAGACAATAATTAACCAGTGGAACAGTTTGCCACCAGAAATCGTGGGCGCTCCATCACTGCAGGTTATTTAAAGAAGAGACCACTAGACAGTCACTTATCTGAAATGTTATAAGTTCTCCTGCTTGAGCTAGACTAGAAGACCTCCAAGGTCCCTTCCATCTCATTCTATTCTATACAGGTGGAGTTGACAACAGCAAGGCCCATCCTTCATCACTAACAGGATGTTGTAGGCCACCTGTCTGTCCCATCTCAAGTTTGTTTGTTTTTTTGGGTTGAGCCTGGAGCATCACCCAAGGAGTTTACTCCAAACGCTACCTGATTTCTAAGCCAACCTTGGCCAACGTGAAGTCCAGGTCCAGCAAAGAGAAGAAGTTCTAGAAGAAATAGAACATATTTCCTGATGCAGCTGATGGAGAGCGTTGGGGTTCGCCGGCAGCCTGTACAGACGGCAGCGGAATCGGACAGTGGGGGAGAACAGGGACCAGTCGGGACTCTTGGGAAGACTCGGAGGAGGGTCCTGCATCCAATACAGAGGTGGGGCCAGGACCATCTGGGAATGGGGTGCTGACTCCAGAGCCTCCAGAGTCTGGCAGCAGCGAGGCAGAGGAACAAGCTGATAGAAGGCGAGAGCAGCTGAGACAAAAGGGGCAACTCAGGAGTAAGGCTGGGAGGTGATTGCCCCTCCCCTAAGGGATAAAGGAAGTGCAAAGGTAGAGAAACCTTTGCAGGAAGCAAAGGTTCGCTTGTTTGGATTAAACCCTGAAGCTGTGTGGACTTTGTACTTCAGTTGGTTTTTTTATAATTCATTTGGCACTTTAGTTGTTGGCAGCCATTCAAAGGAGAGAAAGGTGGGTGCTTATCTCGAGTGACTGTTTGGGACTCATTACGGGCTGGGAATGAACATAATCCCCAGCATTGAAATAAAACAAGAGTTGTTTGGGCTAAGCGTGTGCTTAATTATGGTCTCAGGAAGCCTTGGTCAGAACAGAGACATAACCCTGGCCACATTAGGAGAAATCTACAACTGGCTTTGGTCAGGTCTGGCAAAGAAAAAAACCCCAGGGCTGGCACCTGTTCTCAGGTGAGTAGAAGACCATTAAAGTCACGCTGTGACTCTCTCCCCTGAATCCCAACCACCGTATCACATTGATTTTGTCTTATCGACTTCTCTGCTCCGATACTTCTCCGCTCCTCACTCAAGCCGGCGTGATGCTTCGGTGTATCGCCAACAAATTAATCAGCCCCTATTGAACCGCTGGGTGATCGGGCCTGAAAACTGCACAAACGGCGAGCACACTGCCTTGTTAAACAAGCGTTCGTGACACCTGGGAGTTCTGTCTACAATCAAGCATCGCTTTTACCAACAGAGTCTTTCTCAAAAGCCAGCATGAAAAGGTCTGCAGTTTTTTTAACACCTCCCCCCACCGGACAGATCTGTCATCCTTTGTCCAAATTCCATGCACCGGCAGATTAAAAAAAAAGGAAAGCATAATTTGGGACTGAAAGAGACATTTGTCCAAAATTTAAGATTAAGAGCGGATTCAGAAAGAATCCGCTGAAGAACAACAGGCGTCATGCCCCTGTCAGAGTCTGAATCCGAGGAGGAAGATGAACAGCTGACAGGGAGAGGGAGTGTGGCTCCATTAACTGTGGATGAAACTGGGGAAGGGCAAAGTCTGGCTGGGCAGGGGAGGGGAGAGGTAGAACGAGTTCAGAGGAAGACCCAGGCCCACCCCCTCTTCATCCTAGGGCACGCAGGGAGGAACTGAGAAAAGAGCAACGTGGATTGCATGGCTTACGGGGGAGGAAAGGGCCCCGATTCCCTTCTTCCCTTCATGGGAAGAGAGTTTAAAAGAGATGCAACCTGAGTGCGATGTGTGCTGGGAACAAACGTGAGTTTACCTTGTGTTGACTTTGGTTATCTGCGTTCCTGGCATCCTCACAACTGTGTTGAGTTATTGCTGTGCCTTCACATCTGGAATTCCTTCTCTTGCCCTGCCGGACTAATTATCTCATCTTGCCTTGATTGGACTTATAGTTACAGTTTTTGTTGACCATGTTTTGGACTTGATTCTCTGCAGCCAAAGGCTGTTCCTGGGAGAGTTTTTCTCCAGCCTAGAAGGTAACCAGGACATTGGGGGCAAAGTTGGAGCTAATAAGGGGAATCCTACTGATTATCTGGCCGGGTTGCCTTTGTGCCACGCCCCTTTGGGTCATCACATGTGGGAACGAATGGGTGCATGCTTGCAGAAATCTTTGCTCGGATTCCAACAGCCTCACAGAGCTGCAATCTTTCGATGAAACCCTAACGTGGTTTAAGTCGCACTCTTTCAAGGTGGCTTATTCAGGGCCAAGCCCTTTCTTTAAAAAAAAAATGAAATACAGGTAGTCCTTGACTTAAAACGGTTCATTTAGTGACTGTTTGAAGTGACAAACGCCGCCGAAAGAAGCGGCTTAAAAATGGCCATTTTTCACTCTTACGACCAGTTGCAGTATTCCCATGATCGCGTGATCAGAATTTAGATGCTTGGCCCATGACTCGTATTTATGACAGTCGCAGTGTCAAGCCAAGCCAATGGGGAAATCCTGATTCACTTAACGACTGAGTTACTAAATTAGCAAATGCAGTGATTCACTTAACAACCCTGGCAAGGTCGTAGAAGGAATCCAAATTACACTTAACAAAACATCTCACTTGGCAATGTAAATTTTGGGCTTCGTCGTAAGTCAAGGACTACCTGAATGTATGGACCTCATATCAAATGTCAAAACAATTCTGACATGAAATGATGAATGTGTGAAGGGGCCCATTTGCTGGCTGTATAGTTAACTGGTCATGTTATCTTATTGTGTTATTCAATTGGGACTTTTGTAGCATTTTTATTCCTTATTGTGTTATTTAATTGGGACTTTTGCATCATTTTTATTGTTTCTTATTGTGTTATTTAATTGGGACTTTTGTAGTATTTTTCTTGTTTCTTATTGTGTTATTTAATTGGGACTTTTGTAGTACTTTTGTTTTAAACACACACACACACACACACACACCACACACAGAGAGAGGCTATAGGAATTGAATGGATGAATGAAGCCAGTGGTAAACTTAAAGCTGTGCAAGGAATATTTATTGCTTTTTTATCTGCTGAAAATTCAAATAAATTGTAAAAAAACGCCCAGCGCTGGATGTTAAAACATACATATTATCTGGTTGAATTGCTAACTGGTCGTGCGTATTTAACCTGGATGTTCTGTTTTTAGTGCTTTTAATTGTTTTAAAACATTTAAAATGCTTTTGCTGTTTTTAATTGATATATATATATATATATATATATTCCCCCTGTATTGAATTGTAAGCCACAGAGAGATATTTTGAATGGTAATATATTTCTTTCTGTATCGAATTGTAAGGTGCACAGGGGTATTGACTCAAGATAGATGAAAAAGCTACTGAAAAAAGGTTGTAAAATTGGACCGGCCGTAGGGGTGACCTCATTTTACGACTATCATAACTTATGACCATGGTAGATAGGATACACCACAGTTGTAAGTTGAGTACTAGTCTCTTGATATCTCTGGTTCCATTATTACAGAAAAGCAGTAACAAGAGACTTACCTCGTACAGTAAACAGCCCAAAGACCAGATATCTGATTTAAAATTATAGCCATTTTCATGTATTCTTTCCGGGGACATATAATAAGGTGTTCCCACTGTAATAGACAAGCCGAGACGAGGAAATTAGAATCTGCAAGATTGGCTTTAAGGAAAGACCGGGGGGACGATGTAATGCTGCATATTCCGACGACGTCGCCCCCAAAGGGCACGACATTGTCTGTTCGTTCTTGGGAAAGCCTGACTTTTCTGCCTTTTCGCCTGCCGCCAATGCCAGTCAGGGGATGAGCAAAGACTAGAGCGACCTAACGCTGCATTCCAATGATGTGGCCTGAATCTTTTTGCCTTTCTGCCTGGCGCAGTGCCAGTTAGGGGCCGAGAAAAGACTGGGGCACGACGTAATGCTGCATTCCGACGACGTCGCCCCCAAAGGGCACAGCATCCTGTGTTTGTACTTGGGAAAACCTGATTTTTTCCCCCCCCCCGCTTTTTGGCCTGACACAAAGCCAGCTTGGGTTTAGAAAAAGACAGGGGTGAAGGGAACGACAACGACGTAATGCTGCAATCTGACAACGTCCCCCCCAAAGGGCGCCGCCTCTGCGTTGGGCGGGGGGGGGGGGGGGGGGAAACCTGACTTTTTTGGCCTGGTGATCAAAACCCAATCAATACCTGTAGAGGCTCGCTTCTCACATGTCACTTGTCTTGAGATGGTATAGGTTCTCCTGCTTAAGCAGGGGGCTGGACTAGAAGACCTCCATGGTCCCTTCGAGCTTTATTCTATTCTATTGTAACCTGGAATTAAGGAGAAACTTCCTAACAGTGAGGACAATTAAACAGTGGGACAGCTTGCCTCCCGGAATCATGGGCACTCCATCACTGGAGGTTTTTAAGAAGAGACTAGACAGTGATTTGTCTGAAATTGTATAGGGTCTCCTGTTTGAGCAGGGGGCTGGACTAGAAGACCTCCGTGGTCCCTTCCAGCTCGGTTCTATTCTAACGATTCAAAGCTCTGGAGTTGACAAGGCTTTCCAAGTTCCTCCTGCCAGCTTTCGGCTGAAGCCAGGCCTCGCCCCTGAAACGCAGGCGGGTAGCACACAAGCCGCCCGCGTAATTTGCTGTGCCATACTCCCCATATCTCCGGTGAAGAACACGCGGGCAAATCTTCCCATTTTTTTTTCTTTCTTTCTTTCATTACCCCGGCATGTCCTGTCACTTAATTTTTATGTATGCAATCCTTCCTGACAAATTTGATCCGCCGGCAGGTAATGCGTTTGACGTACATCCTCTTCCTTGCTCTAATTACAGCTTCTGTTTCTGACACGGAGGCGTCTGCCCTGCCAGAGCTGGGAGTATACCTGTCAGACAAGTTGTGGCACTGCCTAATGCCCTTTTATGCCGGTTTGATGTTGGCAAATACGGAAGAGGGAGGGAGGGAGGGAGGGAGGAAGGGAGGGAGGAAAAAAAACGGGGGGGGGGGGGAGAGAAAAAATAATAATAAAGTCAGGTCCATTTATTTGCATAAGCTCCAGTGCTCTGCGCATGGGTTGCCATGCCTTCGGTACTTAAAGAGTTCAGGGCGGTTGCCGAGGCAACCAGGAAAATAGAAAGGAGCCAGGATCACACACAGAATCAGGCCACGGATGCGGCGCCTGTTGCTGGCCATCGGACTGCAAAGAATTCCAGGTTAAAAAACTGATCCGGCGAGCTTACGCCGCCGGGAAAAAAAGGATGCGAAAAGCGGTGTTGAAATGGCACAGGTGGAAAGCACGGGATTTTGGGAGGGGGGGGGGGGGAAAAAAAGGGGCACTTTTTAAAAAGGGGGTTAAACCAGCCCAGGGGGCTCCCATCACGAGAGCCAACCTGGGCACCTTTTGATTTTTGTTTTTTTTTCTCGCTTTAGACTATCCGGAGCGCCTTTTCCCAGCACCAAAAGAAAGGTTGTTTTTTTTTTTTAACAGGTTTGTCCTCCCAACACCTCCAGGGCATTGCTCGATCTCTCTTTTGCAGGAGTCGCAGATCTCCCCCTTCACCGAAAGGCGAATTTTCTTTGTTAAGGACGGCCACGAAAAGGGAACGGAATCAAGAGCGTTGCACACAAAACCAGCTTTGCGTCCATCATGCTGAAGAAACTTCTGGCCTATTTGCAGGTGATTTTACAGATAGCAACAGATAATCCAGAGTTTGGAAGGGACCTTGTAGGTCATCTAGTCCAACCCCCCGCTCAAGCGAGAGACCCTACACCGTTTCTGACAGAGGGCAGTCGAGTCTCTTCTTGAAAGCCTCCAGGGATGAAGCTCCCACAACTTCCGAAGGCAGCTTCGGTTTCATGGGTTGATTGTTCTCCCCGTCAGAAAATTCCTCCTCATTTCTAGGTTGAATCAATCAATCAGAATAGAGCTGGAAGGGATCTCGTAGGCCATCTAGTCCAACCCCCTGCCCAAGCAGGAGACCCTACACCATTTCTGACAGATGGGAGTCCAATCTCCTCTTGAAAGTCTCAAGTGATGGCGCTCCCACAACTTCTGAAGGCAACTTCTGTTCCATTGGTTGGTTGTTCTCACTGTCAACCTTATTTCTAGGTTGAATCTCTCCTTGTTCAGTTTCTATCCATTATTCCTCATCTGGCCTTCGGGTGCTTTAGAAAATAGCATGACACCTTCCTCCTCTCTGTGGCAGCCCCTCAAATATTGGAAGACTGCTATCCTGTCTCCCCTGGTCTTACAGAAACCCTGAAGTTTCTGATCAGCAATGGGGATGTGGTATATTGCTTCTGGCCTCCAAATGCTGAATTTTATAGGATGTTTTTTCATGGTATCAGCCCCCCACTGCATAACTTGACCCTACTTAGCTTCCCAGCTCAGAAAAATCAGGTACAGGCCTTGCCTTGTTACCCCCTTTTTTTTGCATCCTTGGTAGTTGTGATCAATTACATTTTACCCCTTGGCTTCCCACCATCAAATGACTCTTGGCAACCCAGCCTGACCTCTACCTGCCCCAGGGGAAATGAAAAAGGGTGTTGTTTTCGGGCAAGAGTTTCAATATTATTTCGAATTCTATTCTGTCGAGCCACAGGTGAGAGAAGCTGTGTTGTTGCTCTCCTTTCCTCTCCTGTTTGGGTTTGCAACAGGAGGTTGGTGTGGGACTAGCTGATCTCCTTGAGGATAAATTGATACAGAAAGGTGAAAACCCACTGAAACTGTTAAAAGTGAGAAGAGAGAAGAGAAGAGAAGAGAAGAGAAGAGAAGAGAAGAGAAGAGAAGAGAAGAGAGAAAGGAGAAAAAAGAAGGGAGAAGTAAAGAGAGGAGAAGAGAGAACAGAAGGGAGAGGGAAGAGAGAAAGGAGAAGGGAGAGGAGGATGGAGAAGGAAGAAGGACAAGGGAACAGAGAAGTGAAGGGAGAAGGGAAGGGAGATGGAAGAGAAAAGAAGGGGGAGGAGAAGGAAGAAGGGAGAGGGAAGAGAGAAGGGAGAAAGAATAGAAGGGAGAAACGAGAAGGAAGAGGGAAAGAGAAGGGAGAAGGAAGAAGGGAAAATGAAAAAGAAGGGAGAAGAGAAAGGAGAAGGAAGAAGGAAGAGGAAAGAGAGAAGGAAGAAGGAAGAAAAGGGAGAAGGGAAGAGAGGAGGGGGAAGAGGGGAGGAGGGCAGAAGGGAGAAGGAAGACGGAAAGAAGGGAGAAGGAAGGGAGAAGAAAGGGAAATGAAAAAGGGAGAAGGGAAAAAGAGGAACGAGAGAAAAGAGAAGGAGAAGGGGAGAAGGAAAGAAGGGAGAAGGAAGAAAGAAGGGAAAATGAAAAAGAAGGGAGGAGAAGGGAGAAAGAAGAAGAGGAAAGAGAGAAGGAAGAAGAGGGAAGGGAGAAGGAAGGGAAGGGAAGTGCTAAGTGAGGACTACCCACAATGCAGGCCAAACCGGGGGGTTTTTTTGGGGGGGGGGGGTCTCCCCGCTTTACCTAAGGAATGTGCAGCAGTGGTTTTAGAGCTGAAGAAGCGGCCCAGGCCGAGGTCTCCCAACTTCACGACTCCAGTAGCTGTGATGAACACATTGGCTGGTTTGATGTCTGGGAGAGGAAAGAGAGAAAGAGAAAGAAATCAGAGATCAAGAAAGAGATTTCTGGATCCCTTACGATCCTTCTCTAGCGATCAACTTACTCCATGAGTAGGGAGGGGGTGATTCGATTTAAAACAGGCCCTTTTTAGCCTCTTTTCCAGGGCTGTCCTGAAAGGTTCGTTCGTTTTATTGATTTATTATACTGTACTTAGATGACAGCCCAACTTGCCGCTAAGCCATGAAAAAACTTCCCAGCGAAACGAAGGACTCGATAGCTGAAAATGGCGAGACCAAGTGTTAAAATGCATATAAAAGACCGCTTTTATCTCCCCCCCCCCCATCCCCGGCCTTTTAACTTTTCCGGAAACCTGAAATCGTCTCTGCACAGAATATTAAACCTGCTACTTAATTCCGAGAATGTCAGAAGGACGGTGAAGAGAATGGAGGAGGGGGAGCTTTGCTGGCACTCGTTATCTTCCCGAAATCTGTTTTTTTCCTGGGGGGGTCTAAAGCCTCAAAGACCCCCTCCAAAGAGAAAGAGGAGGTCGTGGCTCCCTGCTGCCCCATAACTCGACACACCCCTATACACACACACACACACACACACACTCCATGCCAAGGAGAGGGGGGCACTGATCCTGAGGGGTTTTTTTTGGCCCGCGACGGCTGGTGGAAACCCATTGTTGGTAGTGGTCGGTTGAAGACAGGGTGTTTTGCAATGGGACGCGAGGAAAGAGACACTCCACTTGCGCCGTTGCTGCCCCCCTTCCCAGAGAAGCAGGAAAAAGGCCGGCACGTCCGCAGCATTAATCATTCCGCAAGGCAGAGGCTTCCTAAGGCGACCGTTTCTTCTGCACAAAACAGAAATTTTTAAAAAGCGGCGGAATTCAGGTTTACCTCTGTGCATCACCCTGCGGGAATGCATGTGTTCCACCGCGCTGCACAACTGCACAAAGTATTTCCAAACGGTCCGTTCGGGGATGAGCCGTTTCTGCTTCTTAAAATACTGGAGGGAGAAGTAGACAAAAAGAAAGGGGGGAGGGAGAGAGGGAGGGAGAGGGAGGGAGAGGGAGAAAGAGAGAAAGGACAAATGAAACAAAAACACACACACACCGGATGAAAGGAACGAACAGCGGTCGCGCGCAGAGAGGGAGTTTCCCTGCGGGCCAAAGTCCCACCAGGAAAAAGGATTTCGGTCCGTTCCAGATTTTAACCCTTCAGACCCTCAGCGCAAGGGGCTCATTACCAGCATTATGGAAACGAAGCTTCAATAGGTTTGACATTTCGTTAACGGACACCCGTTATAATTAGCCTTCGTCTCGTTAATTACCTCGCCGAACATATTTAATGCCGGAAAACAACAAATGTCTGCCGAGCTTTGCCCAAGGAACAAAGGATGCAAGTATGTTTTTTGTGTGCGGGAAGGAGGGGAGGGAAGGGGAGGAAAAAACTACCAGCACCAAGTACTAGATATTCATGGTGGTTATTAACGTCTTCCAAGAATCTTCTCTGCCCGTTTGCAAGCAAGCCGGTTGCTCCGATCAACTCCGCTGGCTTCGATCGAGCGTGCAAACACGGCATCAGATCCTGGAGAACGCAGGTTACAAGGGGATCTTGGGAGATTTGTGTAAAAATTAACCGGATCGCAGTGTGTCTGTCTGTCCTGTGTTGGCTTGAACCCCAAATACTATCCTCTCCAGGAAATTCAGAATTCCGCTCTTTAAAAGGTATGGATTTGCGTGGCATGAATTATATATTTCATATATTTCTCCAGCACTGACAATGGAGCTGGCCAAGGCTACAGACCTACTCACACCCCTCTGCTATTTTCCAGGGGCTTTCCACCCCCCCCCCCCAAAAAAAATTCCAAACTGGGTTAAAAATGAAGTGTGAAGTTTTGACATCACTATTTCCCAAAATTTGGCACCTTTTAAGATGTGTGGACTTCAACTCCCAGAATTCCCCAGCCAGCACTTTTAAGATATTCCAAGGATTGAATATAGAATAACAAGAGTTGGAATGGACCTTATTGGTCATCTAGTCCAACCCCGCCCAAGCAAGAGACCCTACACCATTTCTGACAGATGGCAAGTCCACGTGTGGACTTCAACTCCCAGAATTCCCCAATGGGTACTTTTAAAATGTGTGGATATGGGATGGAAAGCTAGAACAGCAGATAATTCCTGGATCTACCATTTTTAAGGGATTTGAGATCATTGAAAGGACCTGTTTTAGCAAAAAGCAGGTGTGGTCTTTTATATAAGGGGACCTTGCCAATTCTATTTGTTCACCTAGTATTTTATTTTGAGATGTTTTCAAAAACAGACTCCTCCTTTTAGGGCTGGGACCAAACCACAGAGCCATCTCCACTTCGTATCTATTTTAAAGTTAAGCCGCCACGCAATTCCTGACGGTTTTTATTCGTGTCTTTGGGAAGAGCCATGTCAGAGGGAGGTACACGGAGTATATATCTATTTATCAGATCAATATATAGATATAGATATATAGATATATAGATATATAGATAGAGATAGAGATAGAGATAGAGAGATAGATAGATAGATAGATAGATAGATAGATAGATAGATAGATAGA
>NW_020717308.1:103967-118370 GCF_900518725.1 Notechis scutatus
ACAAGCTCACCCGGAAGCCCTTTCTCAAGCGCCGTCGAAACAAGATGGCGGCGCCCAAGCAAAATAGGCGGCCCGGTACAAAATGATCCACGGACCGGTACCAGTCCGGGGCCCGGTGGTTGAGGACCACTGGACTAGAAGACCTCCAAGGTCCCTTCCAGCTCTATTCTGATTTTGAATTCTGATTCTTCACTTCTCTTGCGACCTTTCCACCCTAATTCCAGAAGGCCTCAAAGCCTGCTAGTAACTTGGCCGTCTCAAATACCTAGAATGTGCCTGAAGCTTTTGGTGGAAGTTTAAGCCTCTCTGTCCTCCTTCATCCCCAGTTCAGAGGAGCATCGCAAGAGGTTGCGAAATCTGCATAGAGGTGTACTTTTTTTTTGCCAAGGGGGCCCTTCAATTATGAAACAGGAGTTGCCGTTATTGATTTGACAAGCCATTAGCTGCGGCTGGAGCACCAGAGAGCAGTCCCGTTGCTGATGCAGGCAGATCAAGCCAAACCACTCCGAGGAAAACCTCGCATAAGCCTTGCTCTCTGAGACCCGATGGGGAAAACTCTTGGCACCTGCATCAAATTATCCGAAAGTGCTGATCTACCACACATCGTTTTAAAAAAAAAAAATGGCTTCCCCCGTTTGACGTGAGGCGTTTTTGCTCTGGCATGCTCAGAAGAGGGATTTACGTCCATCTTGGGCACAAATCTGTCAGATTCGATCGGGCCTCTCCTTCGAAAACACGGATGGGTTTGAAAGAAATGCCCAATGGGGAGAATTTAACTAATGGATCCCGGGAACCTTTGTAAACACAATATGACTTCCCGTTGCAGGCTGAGCAAACAGCTCTGTACGGATTTGACCACCAGAGACGACTCTCTCTAATGCTTTCTAACAAATTGGGTGAAGGCGCTGAGAGAGAGGCCAATTGACAGGACCCCATCCAATTGAGAAAGATCTTCCGAGGCAACTTCTACTGGATCTTCAAATGGGTTAAAAATGGGGGGGGGGGTGACTTACTTCGAGGGACGGGTTCGTGGCTTGGTTTCTTGAGGCCAAACTGGTTTTCTCCCAGGTCCCATTTCAGCTACGTGAAGAACAAAACATCTAACTGATTCCCCTTGCCAAAAAAGATCGGCCGTCTCTACCACAAAGCTCTCATTGTTCTCACCAAGGCTTCCTAGACCGTAATTACGCACACGCTTATTTTAAAAACAAGTCTTCTTTTATTGCAACGCTGGGAATTGTTTTCATTCCTAGCCTGTAATGAATCTCAAACAGTCCCTCGAGATAAGCACCCACCTTTCTTTTCTGTGAAGTGCTGCCAAGAACAGAAGTGTCTAATGAACTAGAAAAAAAACCCAACCAAAATGCAAAGAGCTTCAAGAATGAATCTGAACTGAACAAATGACTTTGCTTCCTGCAAAGGTTTCTTCACCTTTGCCTGTCCCTCATACCTTATGGGAAGGGCAATCACCTCCAAGCCTTACTCTCGAGTCACCCCTTTTGTCTCAGCTGCTCTTGCCTTCTAGCAGCTCTGTGCATGCGCGCACTGGGAACAGGCTCCCCTCGTTCCTCTGCCTCGCTGATGCCAGACTCCGGAGTCTCCAGAGTCAGCACCCCACTCCCAGATGGTCCTGGCCCCATCTCTGCATCAGATGCAGGACCCTCGTCCAAGTCCTCCCCAAAGTCCTGGACTGATCCCTGTTCTTCCCCACTGTCTGCACAGGCTGCCAGCGAACCACAACACCCAGGTTATTGTCAGGGTTGTCCCAAAAATGCTTTTTTTTTTCCAACAGGCAACTGGACTTCCTAGTGTTTTTCTTTGAAGATGTTTTGCTTCTCCTCCAAGAAGCTTCTTCGGCTCTGACTGGATTCTGACCTTCCCTTCCCCACCGCCATCCAGTCAGAGCCGAAGAAGCTTCTTGGAGGAGAAGCGAAACATCTTCAAAAAAAAAAAAAAAGAACCCACCAGAAAGTCCAGTTGCCCCTTGAAAAAAAAAAAGAAAACCACACTTTTGGGACTCCAAAGGTTATTGATGTTTTCAAGTCCATACAGACTGCCTGCCACATGCCTTTTAACAGATAACAGAGTTGAAAGGGACCTTGTAGATCATCTAGTCCAACCCCCTGCCCAAGCAGGAGGCCCTACACCATTTCTGACCGATGGCAGTCCAGCCTCTTCTTGAAAGCCTCCAGGGATGAAGCTCCCACAACTTCCGAAGGCAACTTCTGTTCCATGGGTTGATTGTTCTCTCACTGTCAGAAAGTTTCTCCTTATTTCCAGGTTGAATCTCTCCTTGTTTAGTTTCCATCCATTCTTCCTTGTCTGGCCTTCGGGTGCTTTGGAAAGTAGCTTGACCCCCTTCCTCTATGTGGCACCCAAGATTTCCCAAATGTCTTCAACAAATGTACTGTCTCTCCTTCATCAGCTAACACAAACAACATTCACGTAAGCTACAAGCTCAGATGCCTCTATGGTCATGCCAGCAACTTAATTCCCAAGCAAATGTCCCCTCTTGATTTTTCTCCATTCATCACAGTCTGCCTTGACCCAACCCTTCAGTACAATGCAAACGATACAGATTGAACAGAGTTGGAAGGGACCTTGTAGGTCATCTAGCCCAACCCCGTGCCCAAGCAGGAGGCCCTACACCATTTCTGACAGATGGCAGTCCAATCTCTTCTTGAAATCAAGGGACTGTGAAACAAACAAACAGTAAACAACAGCCCAATGAAAGGAACCATGGAAGAATACTCCCATCCACACTAACAGAGCAAGCCATTGGAATATAAACAGTATAACCAACCCTTTTAGCCTTCTAGCCCTGATTGTTTAGTTTAGTTTAGTTTACTTTTCTTTATTGTCATTGCACCTCGTACAACAAAATCAAACACCATCTTCAGTGCACATCATGACCATGGAAATAAACACAAACACACATCCTTCAACCTCCACACATTGAAGCGAAAACCCCTAACACCGCACCAACACTGCACTATACAATAGAATTTAATAGAGTTACTGCCCTGGGATAGAAGCTGTTTTTCAGCCTATTTGTCCTTGTTTTTATTATTGTCCTGTACCGTCTGCCAGATGGCAATAGTTCAAAAAAAAGGAAGCCCAGGATGAGATGGATCTTCGAGAATGTTTTGAACTTTCTTAAGGCAGCGGGAGCTTTAAAGCTCTTCCAAAGAGGAGAGAAGGCAACCAATGATCCTCTGGGCAATGATATTCACCCTCTGGACTGCTTTCCTATCTGTCCCTGTGCAATTGGCAAACCAGACAGAGGTGCAGTAAGTTAAGATGCTCTCTCTGGTGCGGCGGTAGAAGGTCACCAGCAGTTTTCCATTCAGTTGTTGTTTCCTGAGAAGCCTCAGGTAGTATAATCTCCGCTGGGCCCTTTTGACCAGGGCTGCAATGTGAGCCCCCCAGGTCAGGTCCTCTTTTAGGGTAACACCCAGAAACTTAAAACTGGCCACTTGCTCCACTCGGTCTCCATGGATAAGCAGGACTGGATGTCTCAGCTGTTTCTTCCGTAGTCCACTATAAGCTCCTTGGTCTTATTGGTGTTGAGGACCAAGTTATTGTCTCCACACCACGAAAGCAACCGGTCCACCTCATCTCCGTAGGCAGACTCATCCTCCCCAGAGATGAGTCCCACCACTGTTGTATCCTCTGCAAATTTAGCAATAGTATTACTAGCAGGGGTGGGAGTGCAGTATAGAGTGAGGGACTCAACATGCAACCCTGTGGTGTACCGGTGTTAAGAATAAGGGCTGAAGAGGTACGATGACCTAATCTGACCCTCTGTGAGTGGCCAGACAGGAAATCCATCATCCATAGGCTTGTGTTACCTAGTTGGGTCATGAAACGTTTGGGAGAAAATTTGCTAAGGTCAGAGAACACCAAAGGACCCCCCCACACACACACAGTTCAACCCTGAGCTAATAAATATTCTCATGGTCTATTAGTATTAAATTTCATAAATAAAGAGACCGGGTGCAAATATAACGGTCAGCCCTGCCCCAGCTCTCTCTCTTTGTTCACAGCGATCTAGGTCAAAATCTTCACTTTGGGCATTGAGATACTACGGAGGCCTTAATTAAATCCAAAAGTGGAGGGGAAAGAAGAAGAAAAAAAAAAACCATTAGAAAGCCGTACAAGGCATTGGAGAGAACGTGCTAATTATCCCCGTATCATCTCCTGTACATTTTTCTCTTCACAGCCCAGCTAATGCAATATTCACAACTTAACATCTGGTTTCCTGGTGAGGTTGACACGGGGAGATCTGTAGCTGCCTTCAGGCCGCTTACACGGGTGGGAAGATCTTGATTCCCTTGTCACCCGCGAGCACTCCCCGTTTCACTCACCCCTTGATTCTAACCGGTGTGGACACCTTGGCTGAGCTCCATCCTGTACCATCTGGGGAAGCCGCTCCCCCGCAGCTTGCTTTGGCGGAAAATTAGCAGCGTCACGCTGCAGCTCAGTATCTCCCTCTGTCCCTGTTGGAGTCTGACTCCAAGAGAGGGGAGGAACAGCCGACAGGGAGTGGGAGTGTGGCTCCGGAGGTTGTGAAGGAAACTGGGGAAGGGCACAGGCCGGCTGGGCAGTCCGAGGAAGACCCAGGCTCACCCCCTTTTCATCTTAGGGCACGGAGGCAGGAGCAGATAAGGGAGAAATGTGAGTGGCGTGGTCTATGGGGGAGGAAGGGGCCCTGATCCCCTTCATGGGCTGCAGCTGGGAGGACTGTTTAAAAGGACAAACTGTGCATGGCCCAGTGCTGGAAGCAAAGCGTGCATTATTCTGGAGCTTATCTGTGTTTTGGCTTCCTCCCAACTGTGGTGACTGCTTATCTGGTAGAAGTCTGCAATTAATCATCCTTGGCTGCATTCTTTCATTCTTTCTTTGCATTCTTTCATTCTTTCTTTGCATTCTTTCAGTGTGGTGTGTTGGGTTTGGCATCAGCACGCACGACCAAGGAAAGGCGAGCCGAGCCGAGCGACTGGCCAGCCAGCCATCCCCCACTTCTCCCCGCTACCTTCAACTCCTCCTTTGTACCTTCTCGCGGTCGATGGGCTTTTCGGGCTCTTTCTTAATCTCCTCCTGAGTAACGTGAGACTCCACCGCCATCGGGACGGCTCTTCGTTCGAAGCTGCCCCCCCCCACTCTTCGACGAAACTAAGGCGCGAGGATTCCTTCAGCACCCAAACGCCGCTTTCCAACCGACGACCGACAAGCTCACCCGGAAGCACTTTCTCAAGCGCCGTCGAAACAAGATGGCGGCGCCCGCCCTACTTTCATTCTTTGCGGCCTGGTACAAAATGATCCACGGACCGGGACCGGTCCGGGGCCTGGTGGTTGGGGACCACTGGTTTAGAGAACCCCAAATCCCAATCCTGTCTGGCCTCCACCCACCGGCTTCCAGAGAGCCTCCGGAGTCCGGGGAGGGCAAAAACACTCCCCTTGCTGTGGTGCAGGAGGCCGACTAGGCCACACCCACCCAGCAACCAGGCAGAGAATTCCGTGCTAAAAAATTTTGAAGCCCACCCCTGGGTGCACGGGTGAGATTGTCGTAAGCCCGGTCACCAAACATCTGCAGGAGAAACTATCAAAGCTCAGAGAACAGTGAGAAGTACGCAATCCTGGGCTGCATCTATTTATTCTCTTGTAGGGAAGAGACGGGCCTGTTTTTTTTGCAAGATGGGCCGCGAAAAAAAAGAGCGGGAGGATACATACCACTGCAAACATTTTCAGCCCACATCCTGGAGAGGAGTTGAATGTCAACTCATAAAAATATTTCTATGGTCTTTTTAGAGTTGCCAACAGAAAGGAAGGGGGGGCCAGGAAAAGGTTTGAAAGAGCAGTGCGGCAGAATGGAAATGGAAAGTGCATTCCATCAATAGTTTTGCAAAGATAGTAACTAGGTGACTGCCGGGATCCTGATACTGACATCTTCACGGGGCCAAGCTCAGCTTTGGGTCCCACAGTCTGAATTCCTTCACGGCAGCCTTGGCCATTTAAGCCGAAGTATCGATTAATCATTCGCAGGTTATCCCAAAGGTGCTTTTTTTTTTTTCCAAGAGGCAACTGAACTTTCTGGTTTTCCTTGGAAGAGGTTTTGCTTCTCATCCAAGAAGCTTCTTCAGTTCTGACTGACTTCCATCCTCCACCAGAACGGAAGAAGCTTCTTGGAATGAGAAGCAAAACCTCTTCAAAGCAAAAACCAGAAAGTCCAGTTGCCACTTGAAAAAGCAACTTTGGGACAACCAGGACTTGGAGGACGGGGAATCGCCATAGACATGGGTCTGTTTCAGCTTCCAGTGGGGGAAAAAAATGACAAAAGCTGTGTATGTGGGTGTGTGCCTTCCTTGAGATAGACTGCACTGGATCACATTTGTGGAGAGATTTCTGCAATGAGCTCTCAGATAAAACAACCGAAACTTTTTTGCAATAATAGGCCGGGAGCATAATGCATTCTTGACATCCTGGCTGCCTCTCAAACACAATTTAGAGTTCAGAATTGATCGGGAAGGTTACCCAAGGCATCTGATTGGTTTACCATCCTGAAAGGAGCTCCCAAATTGTGCAGGAATTAAGTCTTTTGCCAAACTTCTACCAGAGCAAATAAGTTCTTATAAATGACCGTCGTTTATTTTGGCGACGGCTTCACGAACAGATGTGAAATCAAAGATGATGATAAAAATAAAAATAAATTTACTACTGGTTCTGTGGGTGTGACTTGGTGGGCATGGCTTGGTGGGCGCGGCAGGGGAAGGATAAAATCTCCATTCCTACCCCTCCCCAGGGGGAAGGTGACCACCGGTTCTCCGAACTACTCAAAATTCCCGCTACCGGTTCTCCAGAACTGGTCAGCACCTCCTGAATATCCACCTCTGTCGCTGCCCCAGGTAACAATGCAAAATAAATACCTCTCCGTTTTAATAAGCATTCCAAGTTTGGAGGGGATTCTTACCTTCAAAAGATCTATTTCTTTAATGCAATCTTGCCTGGCCTTTGCATCCATCATCTCGAATATCTTCAGAAAGAGGAAGGTGAGGGGTGGGGGGGAAAGTTGCATGTTTAAAGACTGTCACGAAACAAGAATCTTGCAATTCATAAAAAGCTCTTAACCCCCCTTTCTTTTCAAACTTGCCTGCACCCCACTCCTCACAGTTCTTCAGGCTTAAATAACACCCGCACATAAAGCAAAACAAAAAACAAACAAACTAACAATACAAAGCAATAAACTAGCTAACAATACAAAGAACAGCATGCAGTTCATTTAATTTCTCAAGTTCTCAACCTGAAAAAGCAAAAACACGAAAACACGAAGCAACTGTCATGCATAACGGAATGCAAATTTTCGAGAATATGCTGAATGCACCAAGAAAAACATTTACAAATAAAGACCTAGCACGTTACAAATGGTTTTTCTCTTGACAAAAGTAAATTGGTTTCTTCTGCACCTAACAGGTACTAATTGGAAAACAAAAGGCTCTTAACGCCAAAATCCATTTTTGGAGCTCAACTGACTATATTTTATGAAAGTGGATGGACCACACTCAAGGCAGGCCTCTACTATACTGGCAATGATTTGTTCAGCGGCTGTTTGAAGATACAACGGTGCTGGGAAAAGTGACTTACAACTGGTCCTCACGCTTATCACCATTGCAGCATCCCTGTGGTCACCTAATCGACAGCCAGCAAGGAGACAGGCTGACCAGGCTGACAATGAATTCCCAGTTTTTTTACCTGTACCAAAGATGCTTTTAATTTTTAAAAGTCAACCGCACTTTGTTTTTCCTTGAAGAGGTTTCGCTTCTCCTCCGAGAAGTTTCTTCCGTTCTAGTTGAATGGTGGAAACGGATGGATTGATATTCAATCAGAACGGAAGAAGCTTCTCGGAGGAGAAGCGAAACCTCTTCAAGGAAAAACAAAGTCCAGGTGCCTTTTGAAAAGAAAAAAAAAGCAGCCTTGGGACAACCATGATCTGGATTACTTGTTTATCTCCATGGGACGTTCTTACCTGTACTTTTTTTAATGCCACCGGTTTTCTGTCCAGAAGACAAGTCGCTCTGTAGACCTCACTGAATTGTCCTCGCCCAATTTTCTTCTCAATCTGAAAATCTGCTAAAGTGCAGCGATAGAGGTGTCTCTGTTTGAAAGAGGGAAGACAGCAATGAACGGGATGAAATTTGTGCACATTTTATACGCGGGACACGCCAAGGCGGCATTGCTTGAGGTCAACTTGACATTGGCTTCTCCATTTGGGTTTTCCTTTTTCTAACACCCCCCCTGAAAAATATCACCTCTCGCTCTGCGCCAAATATTATCTCTCGCTCTTGACTTTCACCAGGGTTTCCCTGCACCAATCTTCAGATGAAGTCTTAAACAACTACAAACATTGTGGGTTCACTTTCTGTAACTTAGTGCTTCTTTCTTAGGACAGAAAGAAACATTTCTCTGACACAACATATGAGGTTTGTAATGCAGAAGGAAATATTCTGGGCTATGGCTTTTTCTATCTCCAGTTGTGTTACTTGGGAATTTATGGAAGCAATCTTCCACAGAAAGCCCTCTCCACGATGTATTTATAGGCATGGAGAAGTTCCACCACCCTGAAAATAAGACCCTGTCTTATGGGAGGGCACCAGGTCTTATTTTCGGGGGGATGCCATCCACTGACTCACCTCACTTATGCACATTGCCCCCAGCCTCCTTTTTCCTGTCAGAGGCCTTCAGGAACTTCTTCTTCTGTGGCCGGCAAGGCTTTTCTGAAGACCTCTGCAGCCGATAAGAGAGCTCTGGATCGATCCAGAGCTTTGTCATCAGCTACAGAGGCCTTCTGCTGGCTGCAGAAGAAATGGGCCGGCAAGGCAGGTGTCGGGGTGTGCGAGGCCTGGCTACACCTGTCCAAAGGTAAGTAGGAGAGCAGCTACACACACCCATCCCAACCCTACCTTAATTTTTACCCGTCCACTCTGGGTGGGTAAAAATCAACCAGGGCTTACTTTCAGGGTAGGTTTTATTTGAGGAAACAAAAACAGAAAACCATTAAGCTAATATGAAAAGGTCCAGAATGGTGTTCCTCAACGGGGGAAAATGCAGGAACACTTGTTTCTCAACCTCAACAATTTGAAGATGTGTGCCTTTCAACTCCTAGAGTTCCCATGCTGGTTGGACGAATTCTGGAAGCTGAAGTCCACATATCTCCAAAGTTGATGAAATTCGGCCACGATGGTCCGGAAAAAAAAAGCTCATGTTTCCTGGGTCCCAGTGGGTCATCGCAGAATGCAGAGATGGTGTTCTGACTTAGGCTGTCTGAGAAAGCATAAAACACAATCTTAGTCCCAGCAAAACCTCTTTTATTTCCACGGCTGTGAATTACATTCATTCACAGCCTACAAGGCTTCCCAAACAGTCCTTCAGGGCAATGTTTATAAACACCCACCATATTATCACCCTTGGAATGCTGCCAGAGAACGAATTGCCAGATGCAGGGCAAGGCCAAGCTTGACACAGAGTCAAACAGAACTTTTCAAAGCTTGAACTGACCAGAAGAACTAATTGCTTCCTGCAAAGGCTCACGTCCCGTTTGCTCCTCTTTTATGTCCTATGGGAGGGGCCAATTATCTCCGAGGTGTGGCCTTACTCCTGAATCGACCCTGGTTTCTCAATTGTTCTTGTCTTCTGCTAGATCTGCACATGCGCAGGCTGGGAACCGGTTCCAGAAGCTCCCCCGCCTCACTGCTGTCTGAGCCCAAAGGCAGCTGCTAACTGCCAGCCTGCCCTGGCTCCATCTCTGCCTCCGATGCAGAGCCCTCACCCAAGCCCTCCTCAGCCTCCAAGCCTAGCCCAGGTTCCTCCCCAACCTCCTAGCTACTGTCCGACTCTGCTATAAGCTCCGTCGGCCGCCGGTGGGCCACAACAGGCGGCTTCTTCAAACTCATGGAGTCATCCGCTTGCCCATCTGATAGAGCAGACGGTAGAGGATGGACCATGAAGATCTGGAGCACCTCACACGCAACGTCTATATTCCGATGCAAGTCAACCTTGGAAAGGGAGCAACAGGTTATCCGAAGGAACTTCTCCGTCTGAGAAACCAACCGTGGTGGGGGAAGCACGTTATTTCCTGCACTGTGGTTCTAATGCCTTAAAATATGGCTTAAGAAAAAAGAAGTTGGCTTGTTGAGACCCATTCAGATTGGGTGATGATTGAGAGCTCTGGAGGACGAAAAGCCTTAATTAAACCCACGCAGCCACAGAACTGGAACTCACATCGCAGCCCCAAACAAAGGAACAAATCAGGGTCAGGTCAAAACTTGCAAAAAACGCCCCCCCTGGAGATGAGGAATAATCCATGTTCTGGCTGCTTTTGAATAGCTGCTGCTAATGTGGGTTTACATAGTGAATTTCTTAAGTGGGAGAGTAAGTACATTAAAAAGGGTAGGCAATCAAAGGCACTTTTGACAAGCTAAACTATCTCTCCACATCCTTCTATTATTAGAAAGAATTAGTGGGCGGTGAGGAAAGGGCGGTCTATCAGTGGTGGGATTCAATTTTTTTTTTACTACCAGTTCTGTGGGTGTGGCTTGGTGGGCGTGGCAGGGGAAGAATACTGCAAAATCCGCATTTCCTCCCCACCCCACTTAACCTGCTTTCCAGCTCCGTTCTCCTGGGCAGGGCAACCCAAGGAGACCCAGCCGATCATCTGGGACTCAATGGGAGGCGGAGAAGAGATGGGGTTGGCGGGGCCAGTCAGAGGCGGGATTCCGAACTACTCAACATTTCCACTATCGGTTCTCTAGAACCGGCTGAATACCACCTCTGGTGTCTACCCTTGGCAACTTTAGGACTTGTGGACTTCAACTCCCACAATTCCCCAGCCATCATGAAGTCCGTAAGTCCTAGACTTGCCAAGGTCGAACACCCCTGTGTCCGGTGTAGGCAGTTGCCTGAGTAGACATGGTGGTTAGGATGGAGGCCATGATTTGCCCTGGATCAGCATACTTTGGCAGACTCAAAGCAAAGCAAACTTTATTATTCACCCTCTGCAGTGACTGAGAGCAAAGATAGTTCTCCAGTTATGACCGTCACCGAGCCTCCCCGTTACAAGCGCAAGTCATGACGATTCGTAAGCAAGGTGTCTGTGGGATCACCTTGTTTAACAATCTCCATCTCTGCTCACCTCAATGCAGTCATTAAGCGACTGCATGGGTCATTAAGTGGAGCATGGATGCCTCAGGGGTGGGGGGAGGCCCACCAAGAACAAATACATTGTCCTTTAAACCTTCTTTCAAGCCAAATATTCCACAACGAACAGCAAAATACACCCCAGCAGACATCTCATAGGTTCATACCCCATATTAAACTAAGTCTGTTTAACCATGATTATTTGAACATTATCTGTCTTTGACTTGCAATGGTTCATTTAGCAACCGTTCAAAGTTACAACGACACTGAGGAAAAAATTGTGTTTCACGTTTATGACTGTTGGAGCATCTCTACGGTCACATGATCAAAATTCAGATGTTTGACAACTGAATTTCATACTTATGAATCCATTGCTATGTCCCAGGGCCTACCATCTTAACCAGTGGAATGATTCACTTAACAACGAGGGTCAGGAAAGTCGTACGATGGGAGGAAACTCACTTAGCCAACATTTCACTTAGCAGCTTAAGTTTTGGGCTCAACTGTGGTCATAACTTGAGGACTACCTGTATATGGACAAAATTGTGTAGCGTGGGAACCCAGCCACGAATATTGTAAAGCAGGGGAAAAAACAGACTTTATGTGCAACCAACGCTTTTGTGAAGGTTATAGAATAGAATAGAAGCTGGAAGGGACCTTGGAGGTCTTCTAGTCCAGCCCCCTGCTCAAGCAGGAGAACCTACACCATCTCAGACAACTGATGGTCCAGTCTCTTCTTAAAAACCTCCAGTGATGGATCGCCCATGATTTCTGGAGGCACCAAAACAATCAACAGATGGGGACAAATTTTAAAAAATAGAAACAGAAGGATTGACTGCTATAAATGCCTCCATACCAGCCTCTCGTTTAAAATTACAGCATTCTCAGGAGTGAAATATACAGTGCAAAATTTAAGTGTTTTTTGTTTTTTAAGCTTAAGATGTTTACATTGAAAGTTTATCTGAACATATCTCCGGGGAACAAGGAATCCTTCAGAAGTCAGTTTTATTGCCTTAGTGGGTATAAATCTAACTCAAGCCAACATTAACCAAAATCAATTTGGTAGATTAATTGCAAGCCCTAAAAAAAAATATGCTAAAAGAAACAAACCTAATTTTTTTTTTTTTTGCAGCAAAACAATAAAACGCAGATTAGAAGTTCCTCATTTGAGTTACTTGCAGCCGATAAAATTTCGACGATCCTACAGCATTGCAGGGCTGGTAAGAAACGACACTGGCAGCAATTACATGCCAGCCCCATATATAATTATGTCCTCGTTTTCTCTAATTAGAAAGTCGTTTGTCACAAAAGAATAGGCTGGCTGAAAAATTGTATATAAACAGGAAAGGGGGTAGGTGCAGTTATTAATCCGCCTTTGAAATTTGTGGACATGTCCAAAAACATGACTAAAAATACAAAACAAACTTGGTGACACCCAGCAAATTTTTCCAAGCCTAAGTGGAACCAACTTTTGTGGCTATTAAAGTTGTGTTTAAGCATCCCGTCTCCATCCAATCTCAAATGCACCGTATTCTTTCCTCGATTAACACATTTTCTCCCCCCTCCTTCTTAAAGAGTTGCTCGCTACCTTGCAAGAGTTCCTAAAGAAACCCGTTCCAAAATTTCAATTATCTTCACGGCCTTGCTTTCACAACTCCAAGAATTACAGATTTAATCCAAGGGGAGAGCAGCCAAAATTTCATTCAAAAAATAATAATAATATTTTTTTTTTAAAAAATAGCCAGGGTTGTTGACAATAAGAGTCAAGTCAACAAGAACCCAGAATTATCTACCGATAATTACCCTTAATCATGTTATTACAAATAACAGCATGCCCTCTTCAATGCTATGTGTGTGTGTGTGTGTCTGTTGTGTAAGAACACATCCTAATCTTGTTCGTGGAATAATTACATGGGTTCCCATTCTGCCAAATGAGACTGTAATTAACCCTAATTGCTCAAAACGTAACTTGGCTAATTCAAGGAGATCAATTACTATTAAATGACTTAATAAGACAAATTGCTGCATGAGAGAAGGGGCTGTGCGCAGAAAAACCCGCATTTATAGGCGACTGATTGTTGGTGCAAATTCCATAGTTGGGCTCAAGTAGCTCAGCCACACACTCTGGTCCTTGCACAATCTCTCCGCACCAACGGGCTGAACGCTTCTTCGGGCTCAATGAATAATTCAGCTACGGACAACAACTGGATGGTATGTCGCCCATCAATCGAGAAAAAACAGTGGTGTTCTTTTCAGCCTACCCTGTTTCCCCGAAAATAAGACCCTGTCTTATATTTTTTTTGCCGCCAAAAAAGGCTCCAGGTCTTATGAAATCCGACTAACCTCACTTGCATGCGTCACCCCCGGCCTCCTTTTCGCTGTCAAGAGGCCTTCAGGAACCTTTGGATCGATCCGGAGTGTTATCAGCTACAGAGGCCTTCAGGAAAGCCTTGGTGACTACAGAAGAAATGGGCCGGCAAGGCAGGTGTCGGGGTGGGCGAGGTCTGGCTACAACTGTCCAAAGGTAAGTAGTAGGACAGCTGCACCCCCCCCACCATCTCCATCCTAGCTTAATTTTTACCCGTCCACTCTGGAGTGGGCGGGATCTTAATTAGGGCTTATGTTGGGCGCACGTGTAAAATCAAGCTAGGACTTACTGTCAGGGTAGGTCGTATTTTTGGGGAAAACAGGGTAAAAAGGCACAATTGCATGTGCTATGATATCCAGTGACCGAAGAGCTGCAAATGAATCACAGAGGAGAAGGCCTGACCTTACAGAAATGAAGAAAACATGGTGGCTATTCAACAGAGCTTGGCCAAGAATGAGAAGGAAAGCAGGTGGAGAACAATAAGCCCAACTTTTTCTAAGAAAACGTCACAGCAGGGTTGGGCCTCCTCCATATAAGGTGCTAAGACAGCGTTGATGTGATACATGATGGAGGAACTCTTGTTCAAATACAATCGAAGTCTTGTATTTCATTGGGCTTTTTTTCCCCCTTGAAAACATTTCACTTCTCATCCAAGAAGCTTCTTCGGTTCAAGGAGTCCATCCAAGAAGTTCTTCATTGAAGAACTGAAGAAGCTTCTTAAGATGAGAAGTGAAGCGTTTTCAAGGGGGGGGGGGGGAAACCAAGGAAGTCCACTTCCCTTTTTGGAAAGCACCTTTGGGACAACCATGGCCTGGATGACTGAGAATCTCCAGAGATAATTTAGG
>NW_020717309.1:0-12900 GCF_900518725.1 Notechis scutatus
CCTTTCCCTTCCTTCCTTTCTCCTTCTAATCCTTTCTCTTCCTCCTTTCCCTTCCTTCCTTCCTTCCTCTCATCCTTTCCCTTCCTTCCTTCCTTCCTTCTTTCTTCTTCTTCCTCTCTCCCTCCCTTTACCTATTTTCTGCACATGGAAAAAAACAAAGACAACCAGGAAGGCCTTTCATGATGGAATTGCTTTACATTTTGTTTAAACTCTTATAACCATCATGTAGCTACCCACCTACCTCCCTATCTTCCTTTCTTCTCATTGCCATCGCCTTATCTATTTTCCTTCTTTCCTTCCTTTCATCTATTCCCTCCCTTCCTTCCCCTCTCTTCCTTCTTCTCATTCCCATACCCTTCCTTGTCTATCTTCCTTCCTTCTTCCCCTCCCTATTTCCTTCCTTCCTCCCTCCCTCTTCTCCTTCCTTCTTCCTCCCTCCTTCCCATCCTTCCTTCCTTCCTTCCTGTCCTTTCTCCTCCATTTCCTGTCTTCCATCCTTCTCCTTCTCCCATTCTCCCCTCCTTGCCTCCCTCCCTCCCTCCCTCCCTCCAATCAGGGGTCCCCAGCAGTCCCAACCCGGTCTGGGGCCATCCGATGAATGCCAGCTGGTCTGTGGGAGGTGACGGTAACTGCCCCCCTCCTGCTGGGCCCTCTCCGCCAATGGCACAGCCCAATGGGATGGGATGCCCCCAGTTTTACAGCCCCTCACCCCCAGACCCCTCACTGGGCCCAGAGAGCAAGGCCGGCCTGGGGCCTTCTTACCTTGGCCACACCAGTGGCGGCCGCCCCCATGTCCTCCCCGTCGATCAGCACATGCATGGTGTCGTCAGTGCAACGCTTCACCCCCACGCGGCTGCCCACCTGGAGGACAAATCACAGGCAGGTCCTTGACTTACAACCACTCATTTACTGACTGTTCAAAGTTACGACGTCACTGAGAAAAAGTGACTTTTTCAACACTTATATGACTACTGCAGCATCGCCATGGGTCACCATCCAAGGGTGGGATTCAAATTTCTTAACAACCGATTATTGGAGCGGGGCCTAATTTGTGGGAGTGGCTTGGTGGTCACGTGTCTGGCTGGGCATGGCTTGTATGTAAATATTGTACATATTTATGTAAAGATTGAATTTTTAATTTTAAAAAAAGAGCAACTTTTACCCAAAATCAGGCAAAGCAGGCAGGCAGATTGAGTTGCTCACAGAATCACAGATTCATTCAGAGATCTATCTTTCTGCTATCTGCTGCCTGAGTCTATCACATAAAATTTGCTTGCAAGTAAACTCATAATATTTGCTAGCAAGTAAACTCACAAAACACCATGTATATAAACATTGAAATATATACACATATATATATATATGGATCTTTGGTTATTCGGGTTTTCTCCCGCGTAAGATTGGAAGTATCTAGGCAACATTTCGATGAAGTCTCATTCATCATCTTCAGGCTTCTGTCTTCAGCTCTGTGCTTCTCAGAGTGATGTGAGCTTGCAGCTGCTTCTTCCTTTTAACTGCTAGTGGGGGTGTGACTTGATTGGGTGGGGGCTTGGCTGTGTTCTGATTGGGTGGGGGGGTGTTCTCATTGGTTGGGGGTTTGGCTGTATTCTGATTGGTTGGGGGGTTGGCCATGTTCTGATTGGCTGGAGGTGTGTTCTGTTCATCTGGGTGCCTGGTTGGGGTGTGTTTGAGCTGGAGGTATCAGGGGGGATCTGTTTGTGCCCAGGTGTTTGCCTGGCTTGTGGTGTGGAGATTTTTTTGTTTGTGAGTGCAGGCTTCCAAATAATTGACAGTCTGGTGGAATCATCTCTTCTATTCATGCTTTCAGGTCTTTTTTCAATCTCTATGGCTTCTCTGATAATTCTGTGGCTGGGATTCTCTATAGTGGCCAGGGTTTTGGTGCCATTGAAGTCGATGCTATGACCTGTGGCTTTCATGTGTTGGAGTAGTGAGGACGTGTGTTCCAGCTTTTTTACTGCATTTTTGTGTTCATCCAGGCGGGTACTTATTCTTCTATTGGTCTGTCCAATGTATGTGGCCGGGCATGATGCACAGGGGACTTCGTATATGCCTTGGTTTTCCAGGTCAGCAAAGTGGCTGAAACAGCTGGCTGGGGGAATTCTGAGAATTGAAGTCCACAGGTCTTAAAGTTGCCAAAGTTGGAGACCCCCTGCTCTAATAGGACTTCCCTCTGGTTGACCTTCACCCTTGCTGACCACGCCCCCCTCCCGACTCACCCCCAGACGCTCCAGAGAGCAGCCGTAATTCTGCTTCTGCAGGATGCCGTTGCGCCGGACCTCCGAGCCCGTCACTAGCCAGGTCACCTTGGAACGCAGCTCCAGGAGAGAAGAGGGCAGCCCCGTGGCCATGCAGGAGGCATCCGAGGGCAGCAGTGTGGTCAAGCCCACGTGGACCGATCCGGACCACTTGTCGTCCATCTTGTCAATCTTCACCTGAGGAGACACAAAAGGAGAAGCAGGAACTTAACCCATTTGAAGAGTTTTTTAAAAAATGGTTTATACATTTCTTTTTCTTCTTTAAAATACGTAAATGCTTAATGAACAGTGTATTGTCTGGATCCGTTTGTTCATACAAAGTATTAATAAACTGGTACTGAGAGTAATATAATAACAAGCATAATTAAAACAGTAATAATTACTTACCTGGGCTTCCCCGAAAATAAGACCCTGTCCTATAATTTTTTTTTGCCACCAAAAAAAAGGCACCAGGTCTTATTTTCGGGGGTGGGGGAATGACCTCCACGGACTAACCTCACTTACGCGCGTCGTCACCGGCCTCCTTCCGGAAGTCCTTCTTCCATGGCCGGCAAGGCCTTCCTGAAGCTGATAAATGCCGACAACTCTCCAGAGCTACGGAGGCCTTCAGGAAAGCCTTGCCGGCTGCTGAAGAAATGGGCCGGCCAGGCAGGTGCGCGAGGCCTGGCTACACCTGTCCAAAGGTAAGTAGTAGGGCAGCTCCATTCCCCCTGCCACTATCCCCACCCTAGCTTAATTCTTACCCGTCCACTCTGGAGTGGGTGGGATCTTAATTAGGGCTTATTTTGGGGGGGGTAGGGCTTATATTGGGCGCACATGTAAAAAATCAAGCTAGGACTTACTTTCAGGGTAGGTTGTATTTTCGGAGAAACAGGGTATTCATGATTAAATTCTTACTTATAATGATAACACTGGTAATAAAAATAGTAGTAATAAGTGTAATATAAGTACTAATGTTTGCTTATATATAATTTCTTGCATTCTTTTCTTATATATATTATTAATCTTTCATCTTCTAGTTTCCACCTCTTTTATCCAACCATTGAGTGAACATATCCCATGTTAAAAAGTATTGTTTCTTCCGTTATCCTTTATAATTAATGTTGATCTATCCATCTCTGCACAGTCTAATATTTTCCCAATTATACTGCATCTGTAGGTGTGTCTTCATCTTTCCAATGTTCTGCAAATACAATTGTTGCTGCGATGTGTTGAACATGTATTATTAAATATATCGTCTCTTTATTAGTTTTGTGGTACTATACCTGATAAAAATATTTCTGGTTTTAAATCTATGTGTTGTTTTATCATTTTCTCTAACCAGGTATGTATTCTTGTCCAGAATTTATTTTGCTTTTTGGACAAGTCCATCACATGTGGACATCTGAAGTGGTGTAGGGTTTCCTGCCTGGGCAGGGGGTTGGACTAGAAGACCTCCAAGGTCCCTTCCTACTCTGTTATTCTATTCTATATGCGGTAGTACTCTGTTCCCTGAAAATACGACCTAATCTGAAAGTAAGCCCTAGCTTGATTTTTACATGGTGCCCAATATAAGCCCTACCCCCCAAAATAAGCCCTAATTAAGATTCCTGCCCACTCCAGAGTGGATGGGTAAAAATTACGCTAGGGTGGGAATGGGTGGGTAGAGTTGCCCTACTACTTACCTTCGGACAGTTGTAGCCAGGCCTCGCAGACCCCAACACCTGCTTTGCCGGACCGTTTCTTCAGCAGCCGGCAAGGCCGGCAAGGCTTTCCTGAAGGCCTCTGTAGCTGAGAACAAATCTCTGGATCGATCCTGAAGGCTGCAGAGGCCTTCAAGAAAGCCTTGCCGGCCGCAGAAGAAGGACTTCTGGAAGGAGGCCGAGGGTGACATGCGCAAGTGAGGTTAGTCGGTGGAGGACATTCCCTGAAAATAAGCCCTGGTGCCTTTTTTTGGTGGCAAAAAAAAATATAGGACAGGGTCTTATTTTCGGGGAAAAACAGGTAAGTAATGATTAGTATTTATTAGTGTTCCACGGGGGTCTCCACGAGGTACCCTTTGGCCAGGTGGGATAACATGTCCTTCATGAGTGGGAGGGGATATAGATAGTGTACACACAGTCTATTGATCACCCTAAAGTCAACGCATAACCTCATAGTCCCATCTTTTTGAATGAATGAATGTTTCTCAGAGTCAGCTAGCTGTCAGGATTCCGGCAGTTACCCCCATTTAAATAATGAGTCTCGAGACAAACTTCCAAACCTTCAAAAGGATTTATCGGAAGTTAAACGGTCCGGCACTGCCTGGGTTTAGCCGACTCTGACACACATCATTCACTGTCACCCTTGACCCTGTTTTCTCCCCCACCCCCTGGGTGTATCGTAATTCATATTCTCCAATGGGACACGTCCATAGCCAAGAGCCATCGATCATGCTCTCCAGTTAGAATTTTGCTTGGCAGAAACTTCAGTCACCTACTTACTATCTTTGAAAAACGATTCATAGAATGCCCTTTCGATTTCCAAGCTGCCGCACTGCTCCCCCCTCTCCTTTTCTGTTGGCAACTCTAAAAAGACCATTAGGCATATCAAATATGAGTTGACACCCCCACCTCAGGATAGGTGTGGACGGTCTCACCTCAAAGATTTCATCCGTCTTCAGTTCCTTCATGCTGAAAACGATGCCGTGGCAGAAACTGGACACCCGCACAGCTCGGCACCCGTCGTCCTGAAAGGCCACGTTCTTGCCGCAGGAGCTGTGGAAACGGTGGGCCACGCCGGGAACTGGAGGGGGGGGCAAGGGTGGTCAAGGGGGCATCGAGTCTCGGGGGACACCATGGGCCCTTTACTAACCCCAAACCCTCAAGGGGGGATCGGGGGCTCACCCGGGGAGTGGATGGGGAAGGACTTCTCTGTGATGTTGCTGGTGGAGAGGCTGTTGTCCAGGGGCCCCGTGGAGCTGGTGATGGACACCTGGACGCACTGGCCATAGAGGTCCACCACGGCGTAGACCTCTGAGCGGGGGCGAGAAAGAGCGGAGGGGAGAAATCGGATCGGGCTCCGTTCAACCCAGGCAGGAAAAAATGGAATACAATAAAATAGAATGGAAAAAGAGGATAGAATGGAATTAATAGAAAACAGAACAGAATAGAACTAATAGAACAGAATAAAATAGAAAACAGAATAGAATTCATAGAAAATAGAATTAACAGAAATATAATAGAATAAAATAGGATAGAATGGAATTAGAAAATAGAATAGAATAGAATAGAAAATAGAATGGAATTAATAGAAAATAGAAGATAGAATAGAAGATAAAATAGAATTAATAGAAGATAGAATTAACAGAAAATAGAATTAATAGAATAGAATAGAATAAAATAGAATAAATAGAATAGAAAATAGAATGGAATTAATAGAAAATAGAATATAGAATAGAATATAAGATAAACTAGAATTAATAGAAGATAGAATTAATAGAAGATAGAATTAATAGAATAGAATAGAAAATATAATGGAATTAATAGAAAATAAAATATAGAATAGAAGATAACCTAGAATTAATAGAAGATAGAAATAACAGAAAATAGAATTAATAGAATAGAAGAAAATAGAATGGAATTAATAGAAAATAGAATATAGAAGAGCAGATAGACTAGAATTAATAGAAAATAGAATTAATAAAGTAGAATAGAATAGAATAGAAAATAGAATTAACAGAAAATAGAATAGAATAGATAGAATGGCATGGCACGGCATAGAATAGAATAAGAAGAATTAGAAGGGACCCTATCACATTTTTCTATGCTGTTGTAACTTGGAATGAACTGTTGTAAGTCAACGACTCAGTCTTTTAACATGGGTGGACTTCAACTCCCAGAATTCCCCCAGCCAGCTGGGTTTTTTTTTTCTTTTTTTAAAAATTTGCTGAAGTCAAGATGTATTACGTCTTACTGCATTCCCACCGTCTACTATCCAAAACAAAAAAAAAAGTTCTAGGAATTCTGGGAGTTGAAGTCCCCTGATTTTGGTTTTGTTTGAAAGGCCCGCCCTACCCATCATGTCCCCACCTTTGACCTTCGCTACAATGGCCTCACCCTTCCCTGGGGGCAGTCCGGAGCATGCCACCCCCTGGTCCACGCTGTTGATGAAGTAGTGCAGGTCCCCCTTCACCGTCCGCATCATGCCAATGCGTGAGCCGGTGGTCAGCGAGTCCAAGTCGCAGCCGTAGTTGTTGCGCAGGGTGTTTCCGTCCTGCATAATGGCGGTGCCACTGAAAGGAGAGGGAGGGAGAGGTGGGGAGGAGAAAAAATTACACCCGCCGCTGCTGGTCTCTGTTGCAATGCTGCGCATGGAGAAAAGGGGGTTGGGGAGTGGAGAGTAAGGCGGACATCTTGACTTTTTTGCCCTCCTGGGAGGACAGAAGAGGAAAGGACCAAAGGCACTGGGGCTTTCCAGGGGCCAAGTAAGATCGGAAGACTCAGTTCGGGCTCCCCAGCAGCTGAGATTCAAGAATTCTCGGGGGAAAGTCGCCTAGCCAAAGGCGGGACTAGAACTCCCAATCTCTCGGTGATTGGATCCAGCTGGATTTGATGCCTAGGGTGGGACGAGAACTTTCCGTCTCCTGGTGATTGGACCAAAGTCACCCAGCTGGCTTTCATGCCTAAGGCGGGACTAGAACTCCCATTCTCCTGGTGATTGGCCCAAAGTCACCCAGCTGATTTTCATGCCTAAGGCGGGATTAGAACTCCCAGGCTCCTGGTGATTGGCCCAAAGTTTCCTAGTTCGCTTGCAGGCCTAAGATGGCACTAGAATTCCCAGTCTCCTAGTGATTGGTCCAAGGTCACCTAACTAACTTTCATGCCTATGATGGGACCAGAACTCCCAATCTCCTGGTGATTGGCTCAAAGTCACCCAGTTGGTTTTCATGGCTAAAGCGGGACTAGAACTCCCAGTCTCCTGGTGATTGTCCCAAAGTCACGTAGCTGCCATTCATGGCTAAATCAGGACTAGAACTCCCCGTCTCCTGGTTTCTATCCTGGTGCCTTTTACCGCTAGACCAAACTGGCTCCCAGATTAGTTCTCATTCTTTGCCTCCATCCTTACTTAGTTACCTGAGCATCCAGGTATCGTAGTCAATGTCCGTCATTGTATTGGGAAATTCCAGGTCTTCCGGACGGATGGCGGTGACTCCTGCACGGACGACAAAGGCCAAAAGCATTAAGGGGGGTGGGGACACATCCCACTGCCCCCCCTCCAGATCCCCCAATCTCTCCCCCCCTTACCTGCTTCAATGGACCCCGACCAACGATCCACCATCTTCTGGATAACGATTTCGAACAGTTCGCCATCCCGGAGGGGCCTGCGGGAATCAAAGCTCGTGAGGCAAGCCATCGCGCCCAACGACTGGAATTCTGGGCTCAATTGATGTAGTTGAGCGGAGCACTGCCTGCTAATTCCTCCCATCCCGACCCCTTAGAGGCAGTGCTCGACTCACAACAGTTCGTTTAGCGACCGTCGAAAGTTACCAGAGCGCCGAAAGAGGCAAACGAGGATTGTTTTCCACACTAACGGCCGTTAACGTTGTTATCAAAATTTGAACGCTTGGTGACTGGCATGGACTTATGACCACTGCCACGTCCTGGGGTCATGTGATCCCCTTTTGCAACCTTCTGACAAGCCATGGGGGGACCCCGTGTTCTGACCTCAGCTTCCCCAAAAAGCACTACGCAGATTTTTTTTATCCCGGCAAGACCCCTTTCATTAAACGGAGGTGAATTTCTGGCATTTGCTTTCAGCAAAGGCCTGGCAAACAGTCTTCCCAGGGTCTAATTAGGAGCACAGACCTTATCTAGCCTGGAAAGCTGCTAAGTAATTATTTCCAAACACAGTGCTAACAAGGAAGGACTCAGCACAGAATCTCTGAGATGCACAGACTGCGGCAACGAACGAACGAATTGTCTCCCGCAAAAGCCCCCTCCCCATTCACTCCTCTTTTATTCCCTATGGGAGGGGCCATTCACCATCCACCTGTGGCTTTACTCCCGAGTCGACCCTTGCTCCTTAGCTGTTCCCTTCTTCTGGCAGCTCTGTGCATGCGCACACTGGGAACAGGCTCCAGCTGTTCTTCTTCCCCACTGATCTCCGACTCTGAAGGCAGCTGATAACTGTCGGACGGCACTGGCCCCATCTCTGCCTCTGACGCAGAGCCCTCGTCTGAGCCTTCCCCAGACTCCAGGACTGGCCCAGGTTCCTCCCCAACCTCCTCACAGTCTGACTCTGCTTGCCGGCTCCGCCAGTAACCGCCGGGCCACAACAGCCAGATTGACTTAACAACCATATGACTAACTCAACAACTGCATTGGTTCACTTAACAACCGGGGCAAGGAAGGTCACAAAATGGGACGAAACTCACTTTTCACAAACATCTCATTTGGAAACATGAGTTTTTGGCTCAATTGCGGCCATAAGTCGAGGAGTACCTGTACCTGCCTTCGATTCACAACAGTTCTTTTATCGACTATTGGAAGGAAAAAGCAACCGATCACCCTTCTTGCACTTATGACCGTTGCAGATCCCCATTAATAAAAATCCGATGCTCGGCGACCGACTCGTATTTATGATGGACGCAGCGTCCGGGGGGGGCGGGAATCATGTGAGATCCCCTTTTGCGACCCCTTGACAAGCCAAGTCAATGGAGGGGAGGTAAGCCCAATTCACTTAACGGCCGTGTGACTAACTCAAACGACTGCATCGATTTCCTCAACAACTGCAGCCCAGAATGGTCGCAGAACGGGGCAAAGCTTAACCACCCCATTCATAACTTCACAACTTGCAGGGGTTCCCTTAGCTGCAAGCAAGCAAGAATCTAAGGCTCAGTTGCAGTCGTTAACTGAGGACTAGGTTAGTTTAATTTATTGTCCTTGCACCTCGTACAACAAAATTAAATGCCGTCTTCAGTGCACATCATGACATGACCATGAAAATAAAACACAAGGACACATCCTTCACGTTCTATATATATTGAACTGAAAACTCCTGATATCGCATTCATATTGCACTATACAGTAGAATTCAACAGAGCTCCTGCCCTGGGATAGAAGCTGTTTTTCAGCCTTGTTTTTATTCTCTGTACCGTCTGCCAGATGGTAATAGTTCAAAACAAGGGAGCCCAGGATAAGATAAATCTTTGAGAACATTTTGAACTTTCTCAAGGCAGCGGGAGTGATAAAGCGAAGAGGGGAGAAGGCAGCCCATGATCCTCTGGGCAATGACATCCCCGGAGTGCTTTCCTATCTGCCCCTGTGCAAGTGGCAAACCCTACACAGGTGCAGGAAGTTAAGATGCTCTCTCTGGTGCAGCGGTAGAAGGTCACCAGCAGTTTTCCATTCAGTTGTTGTTTTCTGAGAAGCCTCAGGTAGCATAATCTCTGCTGGGCCCTTTTGACCAAGGCTGCAATGTGAACCCCCCCAGGTCAGGTCCTCATTTAGGGTAACACCCAGAAACTTAAAACTGGCCACTTGCTCCCCTCGGTCTCCATTGATAAGGAGGGGCTGGATGTCTGATCTCTTCCTTCTATAGTCCACTATCAGCTCCTTGGTCTTATTGGCGTTGAGGACCAAGTTATGGTTTCCACACCACGAAAGCAACCGTTGGTCCACCTCATGAGTCCCACCACTGTTGTATCATCTGCCAATTTAGCAATAGTGTTACTAGCGTGAACGGGAATGCAGTCATGCCCATAAAGAGTATAGAGTAAGGGACTCAACACACAACCTTGACTAGTCACAGGGATGGGATTCAACTGGTGGAACAACTGGTCCGGGGAGCCCAACAGCTGATCGTCGGAGAGAAGCGGTTCGCTCCCAGCTGATCTTCGGAGCTCCTGGTTTGCCCGAACCCGTGCCGAACCGGTCGAATCCCATCCCGGACAAGTTGCAAACTCGTCCTTTCACTGACCGGTTGGAGATGACAATGGCGTCGTTGAATTCACTGCGGCAGTTCTGGCGCAGGGCCGTGCGCCCCCCGTTGGTGATGACGGCGTTGTTCCCGTGGAGGTGATGGAACCGCAGGTCACTCCCTGAAGCCACGGAGGAGGGACTGCTGGGGGAGAGCTGGTTGTTCCCCTCCGAGAGGTCGTCGGGAAGAGGGAGGAGATCTGGGAAGGAAGGGAGGGCGAGACCAGGAGTGGGGCTTCAGCTGGTTTCACGCCAGTTCGGCCAAAACGGTTTTTAATCTTACATCTGGTCGGGTGAAAACTGGTCGTTCCGACGACTGTCTGACCCCGCCTACTCCTCCCCTCCCCTCCCCGGAGTCCCTACGCAGCCCATTTTGGATCGCAGGTAAGTGCGGGGCAAATGAATGATGTATTTTAGTATCGACTGGCTGTCAGGACTCCAACCAATCTACCCGCATTCGAATCGTAAGTCTCTAGCCGCAGAGAAAATAAAATTGATTTATTAGGAGCGGCCATGTCGGCATTAGCTGGGTGCAGCCGACACTAAAATCCATCCCTCCTTTCCCCCTTGACCCTGGTCTTCCCCACACCCTCTGGATGTATATTCTCCGATGGGACACATCCATAGCTAAGAGTCATCAATCAGGCTCTCCCAGTAATATTCTTGCGCTCTGACAACTTTGGGCTGCCAAAGCGATTATCTAGGCACTTAAGGAATGCACTGTTCCACGAGGCCGGAAACGGGCGTGTTTCCGGAGGGCCTTGGGAGCCCAGGGCAGCCTACTAGGTCAAAAATGGGGCGGAAAGGGGGGGGGAATGCAGCGTGGCCCCTCGTGGCCCGGTTTCATTCCCAAGGTGGTGCAGGAAGTTGGCTAGGCCACTGCCACGCCCACCCAGCAACCGGGACAGAGAACCGGTTACCTGGTCCAGTGAGGGCGGATCAATTGCGAGACAGAGTCTATTCTTGATTCACGGCTATATAGAGGAGGTCTACAATATTTAGTCAAGTGGAAGGGATATCCTTGAGGTCAGGCATCACGGGATGGCCACATCGGTGTTAATGCACCACGTCTTCAACGGAGTACCCTGGGAAACCCAAGGGGGGGGGGGGCGTGAACCACTACGGTGATAATTATTTCCTTTTTATTGCTTTACAGGCAGATCTCTGGCAGGGGGTTTGAATGTCAGCTGTCAGCCCCAAATAGGCCTCACTGCGAGTCAGCTGGCCATGTCACCGTATCTCTGCTGCTGCTGGATCTGTATTTCTGCTTGTGTGCTGGCCAATGACTTTGGCATGACTCAACAGAGCTGAGGATGGATCCTGCAACAACTACGGGGGAGGAGGATGGATTCTGCAACAACTGCGGGGCTGCCGGGAGCGGCTCTTTTCATGTATCGATGTGGTGCATACGGTTAAAGGGGGTTGGGGCACATATAGATGGTAGTTAAAGACAGGTTAAACATGGTGAAGGTGGCACCAGGTGGGGATCAGTTAGTGTGGGGTCGGAATAGGGTAGGGATGTAGACATGTTATAGGGCTAATAACATTTAGGGATAATGGGTTAGGCCAGAACTAGAACTGTGTATAGGCCTGAGTGTGGTGGGGTGTGTGTCTCACGACAATGGCAATAAAAGGAAAGGGAGCCAACTCAAACCCAACTCTAACCTTGCCTGGTTAGAGTATTGGTTGTTTGCTGAGCTCATGAATAAACCACCATTGCACGACAAAGGAGCTGGAGCTTGTGTTCAATTCAGGAAAAATCTTCAGGAGTCAAGGACGGGCTGAGAGTTAAACGATTCGAAGACCCCCCCCCGGGCAAGAGTCACGCTCGAGGGACCCACCTCCCTCTGAATCAAGGCCGTCCCATCCACGCCCCACAAAGGTCACCCCAAATTAACCCCCCGAAACACGAGGAGTGCAGGAATTTCACTGGTCTACTTGAATTGTGAGAAACAGACCAGGAAGAGAAGTGGGCGTTTGTGTGTCCCCATCCCCACCGTTTTTCTCTGATGGGGGGGGGTGTCTTCCTGTCTTTTGGGCTTCCTGCTTTTTTCCAGAGTTGGAAGGGACCTTAGAGGTCATCTACTCCAACCCCCTGCCCAAACAGGAGTCCCTACGCCATTCCAGACAAAATGGCCGTCCAATCTCTTCTTAAAAACCTCCGGTGTCGGAGCACCCACAACTTCTGGTGGCAAGGAGTTCCCCTGGTTAATTGTTCCCCCCGATTTAAAATTTCTTCTTACTCCTAGGTTGCTTCTCTCCTGGATGAGTTTCCGTCCGTTGCTTCTCTGTTGCTCTTCTCTGCACTCTATTTCTAGAATCTCAACTTTTTTTTCTGTATTTTTTGTGGTGACCAAAACTGGATGCAGGACTCTAGGTGTGGCCTTACCAGGGCATTATAAAGCAGCGTTAGCACTTCAGAGGATGCAAACAGAATAACAGAGTTGGAAGGGACGTTGGAGGTCATCTAGTCCAGTGGTTGCCAACAGGTGGGCTGAGGACCATTGGTGGTCCGTGAGAAAATTTTGGTGGTCCGCAATGTCCCCCCCCCCCAAAGCAATTAATCCAGGCTGCAAATACAAAGCTGCGCCGCCCACGTGACCCATGGGAACACAAGGCTTGCATTGCGAACAATATGAAGTAGTGAGGGGAGGGGGGAAAGGGCAGGGGGTGGATCTTGCCCCACT
>NW_020717309.1:29206-40102 GCF_900518725.1 Notechis scutatus
CCCCTGCCCTCCTCCTCCCCCTCCGTCACCTTCCGATCGATTCGGACGGTGAAGAGGGCCCCGGGGGCGAGGGGCTCCCGGCTCAGCACCAGCCCGTGGTTGAACTCCTGGCCGGGCTGCGAGCGAGCCGCGCTCCGGCCGCCCCGCGACACCGTCACCAGCCGGCCCGTCCGCGGGTGCAGCAGCGGCAGCGGAGAGGCCCCCCCGGCCGCCCCGCCGGCCCCGCCGCCGCCCAGCATCCCGCCCCGACCAGGCCCCCGCAGCAGCAGGGCGCCCGGCCGCGCTTTACGGCAGTGGGGCATGGCGCCGCCGCCCCGCTTGGCGGCAGGAGGGCGCCCGGACGCGCGCGACGGCCGCGCTTGACGACACGCCGGCTCTGCCTAGAAACGACGCCGCGCGCTGAGCGGCCGCGCCGGACTGCCTAGCAACGAACGGAGCGCTTGGCGACCGGCCGCTCTGCCTAGCAACGGGGGCTCCTTTCCACGGCCGTGTTTCACGACTGGCCCGCGCTTGACGGCCTTGCTTGACCACCGGCCTCCCTGCCTATCAACCGGGCTGCGCTTGACGACCTGCTTTCTCACCCTAGCAGTATCTTCGCTTTCTAATAACGCCGCGCTTGACGGCCGTCCTTAACAACAGGCCCGCTCAGCTTAGCAACGGCGTCGCGTTTGACGGCCGAGGCGATTTGCAACCCTTCTCTCGGCCGCTGGGTCGCCTGGGGGTCTACTTTGCGGGGCTTGTGTCCGCCCCGTGGGATGTGACAGGGAGGCCCGTTGCCGCCTGGCGCTTCTCCCGGGCGCGTGCACCATGGGCTTTGTAGCGGCTTCTCTGGGTCCAGCGAGGGGGGTGGGGTGGGGTGGAGATGCAATCTGAAGCGGCTTTCAGTCGTGTTTGGCTTCAGCCGGGCAGATATGGCGCCGAAACCTCTCTCCTGCCCTCCCCCAACTCTATTTTGAAGAGAAAAATGCGAAAGGCTCGAAGGGAGACCCATGGGGGGGCGGGGAGGTGTTTTGTTTTTTTCCCAATCAGGCGCTCCGTTAGCCACCTATGGCCTCAGAGGCGAGAAGGCGTTGCGGCCTTTCCACACGCAGCTGTTTTTTTCTTCCTCCCCTCGTGACGCGGTGACGTCACCAGGGCGCGCGGGCGACGGCCGCTTGGAGCCAAGTCCCGAGGAGGCGGTAGAGCCGCGAAGGGATGCTGGAGGCGCTGCTGTCCGGGGCCGCCGAGGGACTGATCCTCATCCAGGGTGAGGGGCTGGTCGGGGAGGGGCGGCTCTCGAGGCCGAGGCTTTCCCCACCCCCCTCGCAAGCTACGGCGGAGGGGCGCCCCCTTTATGGGACAGCTGGAGGGGCGGGGATTGCTAGTGGCGTCTAGCTTGGAGCTGTGGGATCTCCTCGTGGTCCCCCATCCCTCCTGCAGGGGATCTCCTGATAGGGTTCCATCCCCTTCAGGGCATCTCCTGGTGGTCTGTTGCATGCAGGGGATCACCAGGTGGCCTTCCATCCCCTTCAGGGGATCTCCTGCTGGCCTCCCATCCCCTGCACAGTGGCCTATCACATGCAAGGGGCGGGGTCTCCTGGTGCCCCCCCAATACCTCCTGCAGGGGATCTGGTGGTCTTATTGCGTGCAGAGGATCCCCTTGATGGGCTTCCATCCCTTTCGGGATCTCCCAGTGGTCTGTTGCATGCAGGGGATCACCTGGTGGCCTCTCATCCCCTTCAGGGGATCTGCATGTGCGGGAAATCACCTGGTGCCCCCCCATCCTCCCATAGGTTATCTTTTACTAGTCTGTCACATGCAGGGATCTCCTAGTGGCATCCCATCCTCTACAGGGTCCCCCCCCCCTCCAATGGGAGTGCCAGCTGAGGAAGGCAGAGAGTGTCCAGGAGGAAGCAGCTCTTCGTGAGTGCTCAAGAGAGATGCTTTGGCTGACCAGTCTGTGTCCCTCCTGGGTTTTTTTGTTTTATTTCATTATTAATATTGCAACATTTTATGCTGCCCGTCTCCCTTACAAGGTGACTCTGAGCAACTTGCAGGTTATAGAACAGGTTAAAAAAATAGAAGGTTTAAAGAACACAGGATTGAAATATTATCAAGAATGACTCTTAAAAACCGAACCAGGAGACTCAACCCAAAAGACCCAACTTTGCTTTTTCCTTCTGGCAGATTCAGTTGCTTGCGAAGGCCGCTCCTTGCTGAAGAGCTTCATCACAGCTGCCGCCCAGCGGTGAGTGGGAGACTCCCAGAGGCTTTCAATTTATCGCTGTATCGGATGTATATGCCACCCATTTGGCTTGCCTAAACGACCTCCTACGCTTGATGCCAGCTGCCAATAGCTGGGAGTCACCTGTCCAAGGAACACACAGGCGCCTTCTCCAGCACCCCGGCTCAAACGAGCTGATTTTCTTCCCGTCTTACTTTTTTTAAGGTCCAACTTTCACAACCAGAGGTAGCTTTGGGAGAACATAGGAAGTTTCTGTTTTGACCAATGCTTCCCTAGACCATAATGAAGCACACGCTTCGTCCAAACAGCTCTGGTTTTATTTCAACAGCTGGGAATTATGTTCATTGCCAGCCCATAATGAGTCCCAAACAGTCCCTCGAGATAAGCACCCACCTTTCTCTCCTTTGAATTGCTGCCAACAACTAAAGTGCCAAATGAACTGTAAAGAGAAAAACCCAACCAAAGTACAAAGTCCACACAGAGCTTCAAGGATTAATCTGAACAGAGCAAACGACCTTGCTTCCTGCATAGGTTTCGTCATTGAAGCCTGACTTTTATCCCTTATGGGAGGGGCAATAACCTCCCAGCCTTACTCCTGAGTCGCCCCTTTTGTCTCAGCTGCTCTCGCCTTCTAGCAGCTCTGCGCATACGCACACTGGGAACAGGCTCCCTCTGTTCCTCTGCCTTGCTGCTGCCAGGTTCCGGAGGCTCTGGAGGCAGCACCCCACTCCCAGATGGTCCTGACCCCATCCCTGCATCAAACGCAGGACCCTCGCCTGAGTCTGGTCCCTGTTCTTCCCCACTCTCCGATTCCGCTGCCGTGTGCACAGGCTGCTGGCGAACCTCAACAGTTTTGTCCCCCATTGGCTACACCTCGTCTTACAGATGTATGAATTAAAATGCACAGTAGCCAAGGAAGGTGCCCCAATTGTCAATTGTTGGCACCACAATTGTTTTCTCCAGTGATTTTGCCTTCCAGGGACCTATAGTTCCAGTAGTTGGTTGTCCGAGGACAATACAGGCACCACCCCCAGTTCAAATGAGTTGTTTTTTCTTCCCATTTTGCCTTTTTTAAGGTCTAGCTTTCACAACCAGAGGTTGCTACGGGGAACACAATAGAGCGGACTAACCTACATTTGGTTGCTGGGACTTTCTTACTAACAGACCCCAAACTGTTAGGATTGACAGCTATTTTTCCTCCACTCTTGCCCTCAGCCCTGGCTCTCCACAGGGTTGTGTGCTGAGCCCCCTTTTGTATTCACTCTACACCTACCACTGCGCTCCCTCTTGTTCCATTAACTCTATAATAAAATTTGCAGATGACACCACATTGTTGGGACTCATATCAGGAGGAGACGAAACGGCCTATAGGTCAGAGGTTCTCAGACTGGTCTTGTGGTGCAAGAGTCATAACCTCACCCTGAACATCAAAAAGACCAAAGAATTGATTACAGACTTCAGACGATGCAAAGCAGAGCCTCTCCCACTATATATCAATGGAGACTGTGGGGAAAGAGTTCATAGTTTTAAATTTCTAGGAACTCATATTTCTGGCAACCTTACTTGGTCGGTCCACACTATGGCCACTGCAAAGAAGGCCCAACAGCACCTGCATTTTCTGAGGCTGCTGAAAAAGAGCGGTCTGGGTGAGAAGTTGCTGGTTACTTTTTACCGTTCTAACATCGACAGCATTTTGGCATACCGTGTAACGGTGTGGTACGCTGGATGCTCTGCAGTGGATAAGATGATGCTCCAGAGAGTTATAAACACAGCACAAAAAAAATTGTTGGTTGCTCTCTTTCCTCTTTGGAAGAGATTGCAAAGACCAGACTCCTCTCTAGAGCACTAAAAATCTCCACAGACGGTTCTCATCCTGGACATTCATATTAATCTCCACAGACGGTTCTCATCCTGGACATTCATATTTCGAACTGTTACCATCAGGGAGGCATTATAGGTGTCTTAAAATGAGGACTAATAGACTGAGAAACAGTTTCTTTCCCAAGGCAATAATTGCCTTGAATCAAACAGTACATTTGTGATTTAGTCCTATGTATAAAGTGGCATTTTTAAACTAACTTAATATATGTTTTAAATAGGTTTTAGACTAAGTTTTTAATTATTACTATTATTATTTTAATTATTTTAATTTTTAAATACTGTGTAGTGTGATTGTGATGTGGTGTTTGGAGGGCCCTCCACCGAGTAGCTTTCAAATTTCATTGTATTTTGAATGCAATGACGATAAAGGTATTCTATTCAAAACAGGTTTCTTTTCCCATTTAGTGTGAACATTGTTGCTGTAACCACACCTTAATTTTTTCTCTCTCTCTAGGGCAGAGTCCATCCACGTTCTCAGCTTTGACCTCCCAGAATTGGAATTCAAGGATGGGCTGAGCACTGAAGTGACCTCCCAGTAAGTATATGTTTGTGTGTGCTTGTATTTGTATGTGAGAAAGATTTGAGAGCAGATGAACAGAGTTGGAAGGGGCTTTGTAGATCATCTAGTCCAACCCCACATCCAAGCAGGAGACCCTATACCATTTCTGACAAGAGGGCAGTCCAGTCTCTTCTTGAAAGCCTCCAGGGATGAAGCTCCCACCACTTCTGAAGGCAACTTCTGTTCCATGGATTGATTGTTCTGTCAGAAAATTCTTCCTTATTTCCAGGTTGAATCTCTCCTTGTTCAGTTTCCATCCATTATTCTTTGTCTGGCCTTCGGATGACTTGGAAAATAGCTTGACCCCCTCCTCCTCTCTGTGGCAGCCCCTCAAATATTGGAGCACTGCCATCCTGTCTCCCCTGGTCCTTCTCTTCCCTAGACTAGCCAGGCCCAGTTCCTGTAACCGCTCATCATATGTTTTAGCCTCCAGTCCCCTCATCATCCTGGTTGCTCTTCTCTGCACTTTTTCTAGAGTCTCAACATCTTTTTTATAATGTGGTGAACAAAACTGGATGCAGTACTCTAGGTGTGGCCTTACTAAGGCTTTTTTATTAATATTTTTATTTTTTTAAGACAAACATATACAAACAAATATATAAAAATAAAACCATCTTCCAATTACATACATACAGTGTGTCAGTTGGTTACAAATCTTTTGTGCTATTCTTTCATAGTCCTTAAAAGTTATATAGGTTCTCAAATTGTCAATCTAGTATATGCTTATAGATTTATCAGTTATTTGACTAAACTATTATTCCATCATTTTATATGAGATATTCTAGATTTTCTTATAAATTTATATTGTACATTTATCCAATGGTTATATATTTTATATTATATTCTATATCAATCTATTGATCGTCTATCACGAAACTTAGTCTATTTCATTGCCATGTCTTTTTATCTAGCCATTGGTAAAATAAATCCCATATCATATAAAATTGTTTATCTTCTTGTTCTCTAATTTCAAATATCAATTTACTCATTTCAGCACAGTCCATAATTTTCTTAATAACTTCCTCCTGCAAAGGTATTTTTTCATTTTTCCAATTCTTAGCAAATACAATTCTAGCCGCTGTTAAAACATTTACAATCAAATATTTCAATTCTTTGTTGTATATTTCCGGTATGATTCCCAATAAAAATATCTCTGGTTTAAAGTCTATGTGTTGTTTTATCATTTTTTCCAACCATGTGTGGACTTTAGTCCAATATCTTTTTGTATCCAAACATGTCCACCACATATGGTAATATGAGCCAGGTATCTGATGACATTTCCAACATTTATCCAATTTGTTCTTAAACATTCTGGCAATTCTCGTCGGAGGGGTAGATGCCACCTGTAAAACATCTTATACAAATTTTCTTTATAAGCAGTTGACATTGTCATTTTATAATTTTGGGACCACAATTTTTACCATTTCTCTAAATCAATACCAATATCCGATTTTTTCCCCCAAGCAATCATCGTTTCTTTAACTTGTTCTTCCTCTAATTTAAATTCTAATAAATGTCCGCAGAGTTTTTTAACTACCTTTTCATCAGTACCCATCAAAATTTTATCTAAATCAGTCAACTTATCATAGAAACCTTCTGTTTTAAGATCTTTATCAAATCTAGATTGTATTGGTACATATGAAAACCAATTCATTTTTATACCTTGTTCTTCCAGCGCTTGCATAGATTTAAGTTCACCCTTTTCATTCAGTATCTTACCATATCTAACTGTTTGTTCCTTTTTATATGTTATTGGATAAGAAAAAGCTTCAATAATAGATATCCATAATGGAAGTTTTAAGTAATTTTGCTTTTTTATTTTCTCCCAGTTTAAAAACAATGCCTCTCGAATATAATGTCTTCTAAAATACCCCTGTGTTTTAGTTCCCTTATACCAAAGAAAAACATGCCATCCCAACAGCAAGTCGTGTCCTTCTAGGGTCAATAATCTACAGTTCCTTAATGTTATCCATTCCTTTACTCACATCAAATTTGTCACCTGATAATATAATTCCCAATTGGGCAAAGCGAATCCTCCTCTTATTCTTGCATCTTGTAATAGTTTAAGTTTTATTCTCCCTTTCTTTCCCTGCCAAATGTATTTTAACACTATTTTATTTAGATCTTCAAAAAACTCTTTCCCTAATCTGACTGGAATTGTCTGGAATAAATATAAAATTCTAGGCAATACATTCATCTTAATTGTAGATATTCTCCCAATCAATGATAATTGCAAGTTTTCCCATTTTATCAAATCTGTCGCAATCTGTTGTTTGAGTTTAAGATAGTTATCCTCCTTCAGTGTACTGCATCTTGCTGTTATATATATTGCTATTAAGAGTGTTTTTACATTATTGTCCATTATCTCCACCATCAAAATCCTTCCATCATCATCTATATAAATTTGTTCCGCAGGGATTGTATCTCTAATGTATAAGGCCACACCTCTTTTTTTACACTGTGTCAATGATGTAAATAGTTTCCCTAATTTTTGTTGCTTCAATATATATTCATATTGTTTTTTAATATGTACTTCTTGTAGGCAGATTATATCAAACTTTAATTTCTCTAGTTTATAGAATACTTTTCTTCTTTTAGTGGCTAAATTAAGTCCATTTATATTAATTGTGATCAATTTTCTCTCATCCATTTTAGACTTTATAAGAAGGATTTGTTGCTCTACTAGATCTTAGTTCTCATTGCTCCCTGGGTACACCACCTACTGCTCCTTCTTCTTTTTCAGTTGCTGTTATACACTCCTCTTAAAATTCGATTAGTGACTCTTCTTTTCTTGTATCTTCCTCCTTTCCTCTAAAATATTCTAGATAGAATAGCTCAGCTTTTTCAGCTGTGTCAATTCTGTGCCTTTGTTCCTGCCAGGTGAACATGAGACCTTCTGGTATTAACCATCTGTAATTTACTCCTCTCTTAAGTAACTCTTTAGTCAGAAATAAGTATTCTCTTCTCATCTCTCTCACTCTTCTTGGTACTTGTTTCATTACCACAATTTACTTGTCTTTATACAGTACTTTAGCGTTTTCTCTCTTGCCACCTGGAGTATCTGTGTTTTGATAGTTTTCTTTGTAAATCTAATGTGCTCTTCTCTTGGTAATTTATTTCTCATTGCACATCTTGTATAGACATGGAACACTTCATCCATTCCATCCATCATCTTCTCTTTAGTTATGTCTAACACTTCTGCCAGGATTTCTGTCATTATTTCAGCAAGGTTTTCACCCTTTTCTTCTTCTATATTTTGGAATCTCAGATGAAATTCTGACCTGTCTATTTTCCATCCCAAAGATCTGCTCCTGTCTCTTTCAACTTCACTCAATCGATTATCAATATCTCCAATTTTCTTATCTCTTTGTATATCTTGTTCTTCAATTTTCTTGAATTTGTCCTCACATTTCATCATCATCTGTTGGATATTCTCAACTTTCTCATCTGTCTTTTCTGTTCTTTGCTCAATATTCCCCGTTCTCTTTTCAATGTTGTCTGTTTTTGCTTGTATATTTTGGATTCCTTGCATAATCATCTTCAGTGTCACTTCCTTCTCCTTCTCCTGTTGCAGCTTCATCTGTATTGATCATTGTCCTCCAGGTGGTAAAGAGGAAGATGTTGGTATCGAAGAAGCTGAAGCTGCTATTTTTCTACTCATCTTGTAATGCTTGATAAAAAAAAAAAAGAAGGAATAAGAGGCAAGGGCAGACAACTGTCACCCCAATAAAAAAGAAAAAGAAAAAAAGGAAGAATCTTCAGGCACTTGTATACTTTAATCCAATTGGTTCCAGTTATATAAAAAAAGAAAAGAAAAATGTAAAAAGAAGAGAGGGTGAAAAAACTAGAAAAAATTCGAAAAAACAAAATTAAAAATTAAAAAATAGAGGTCTGTGTATTCCCCTTAATAAAAAAAAAAGGTAGAGCGAAAGAAAAGGAAAGGAGGAAAAATATTTTTTTTTATTTTTTTTATTTGATTTGCCAATTGTTTACAAGATAATAAGTATAAGTGTATACATAGTTGTGAATACATGAAATGGGTACATATAAGAAAAATAAAAGAAGAATAAGAGAAACAATAGGACAGGGACGGTAGGCACGTTGGTGCGCTTATGCACGCAACCTACAGACCTCTTAGGAAAGGGGTGAGGTCCATAGTAGACAGTCTAAGGTTAAAGTTTTTGGGGTTTGGGGAAGAAACTATAGAGTCGGGTAGAGTATTCCAGGAATACTCGGGTAGAGTATTCCAGGAAAAAATATATTCTATTTCCTGGATCAAAAGGCTAAAGTTCAAACATAAAAATCCAGCTGGAGGGGTAGTAAAAAAAAAAAAAAAGGATAACAAAGCAATTCTAATTGGGAGCAAGCCACGGCCACTTAAATGTCCAAGGCTCTTTGGTTAATCAAATCGGAATTTAGAGTTCTATTTTCAAGGTCACTTCAATATTTCTTTCTTTCAACTTCAACTCCAGACTCTGGCTATCAGTAGTTTCACAGAGGAGCACCTGTATAAACAATCCACCATGCTCATCCCACTATCTTTTCAGTAAAAAGGCTCGGAGTCCTTGAATGTAACACAAATGCATAAACAAATAAAAAGGAGGGGAAAAAACCCAATGTATCCAAACCTATAGATGGCAGTGTTACTTACACTTTCACTTCCCCTCATCTATCCAAAGACAGGAATAGATAAAAAGAAAAAGCAAAGTTTTTAGGGGGGGAAAAACACCCTCAAATGAAAAAGCTAAAAGAAAAAGAAGGGTCCTAGTCAAAAGAGACTTTATATAAAAAGTAAAAAAAATTAGAGAAAAAGACCAGTCCAGTTTAAAATTGTGAAGCTTTAATAACCAAATTCCAAGTTCCAATAAAAACGAAAAAAACAACCCCTTCCATTTAAATTTAGCTTAATCTCGCCTCTTAACCTCTTTTATCCTCAATTTTAATTTCGCTTTAAGTCTTTTAGGGTGTTCTCTTCAAAAAAAAATAATAAGTAGAAGTTCATCTCACCAAACTAACACACTTACTTTCCAGATCTCTTCCCTTCCGGAGCTGTCCCAGCTTCAAGCAGCTTGAATGGCTGCCTCTCCGCCGCTGGCAAAAAGGGCTTCTCCTGGCTCTGCCAGGGACTTTGCGATGTCCCCGGGATCGACAGGATGCGCCCTTCTCTTATCACCGTCTCTGCGGGATGGTTGAAGTCCAGTGGGACAGTCTGTCAGCGGAGCCTCAAGATCGCACGTCATACCGCTGTGGCGCCAGTTCTGCCCTCCCGTCTTACTAAGGCTTTATGGAGTGGTGTTAGTACCCCGCTTCACCTGGATTGTATCCCTCTGTTAACGCAATTTAGGATTGCATTGGCTTTCTTGGCTGCCCACTGTGAGCCGGTCCAAAATTTAGACTCAACGCTATAAACGTTTGGCTGTAACATTGGGCGGGTCACTTACTTTGTGGTTCGGTGTGCAGTACACAGCCAGCAAGGTACACAATAATAGTTGGGTCATGAAATGTCTGCAAGGAAGCAACCGAGCTCAGAGGCCATTGAGGACTCCTTTCTTTCAACCCCGAGCAACGAATATTCTACTTTATTGGTTAAACAACCATTTCTTGAGTGACCGTTGAGCACTGGGAAAAAAAATGGACTTGTGACCAGGTTTTTCACACTTACGACCGTTTTTTTAGCATCCTCATAGCCGCCTGATACTTTCAGCCCTGCCTCGCTTAACAACGTGGCCAGAGAGGTCGTAAAACGAGTCAAATACTTCGCACACGTCTCGCTTAGCAATCAGAAATTTGGGGTTCGGCGTGTGGACTGCCTATAACGCGCTTCCTTCCTTGCAGGATATTGTTCCACGATGCTTTCCCCGATCCCCTGGGCTGGTCCGGGAGGGGCAACGGCCTGACCCTGGCGGTATTCTCCGCTTCGGAATTGGCATCCTGCCTGGCCACCACCCCACGGGGACCCACCACGCTCGTGCTGGATTCCCTCAGCTGGCCGCTCCTCCGCCTTCCCTTCCCCTCTGTCTGCCAGGTGCTGGCACAGCTGCCCGGGAGAGCGAACGTGGCTGGTGAGTGAAAAGGGGTGCGTGGGGAGGGAAGAATGGGGGGAGATTGAGCCTCGGGGGCACAGTGGTTTGGAAGCAGTACGGCAGGCTGCTGACTGCCGGCTGCCTGCAGTTTGGCAGTTCGAATCTGACCAGGCTCAAGATTGACTCAGCCTTCCTTCCTTCCTTCCTTC
>NW_020717309.1:53403-64309 GCF_900518725.1 Notechis scutatus
TCTTTCATTCTCTCATTTTTTTCTCTTTCTCATTTCATTCATTCTTTTTCTCTCTCTTTCTTTCTCTTTATCTTTTGGTTCTCTTCTTTCTCTTTTTCTCTTTAATTCTCTCATTTTTTTCTCTCTCATTTCTTTCATTCTTTTTCTCTCTCATTTCTTTCTTTCTCTCTTTCTTTTGGTTCTCTTTTTCTTTTTCTCTTTCATTCTCTTTCTCATTTCTTTCTTTCTCTTTCTCTTTTTCTCTCATTTCTTTCATTCTTTCTTTTTCTTTCTCTCCCTTTCTCTTTCTCTTTCCGTTGTCTTCTTTCTCTTCTTTCCCTTCCTTCCTTCCTTCCTTCCTTCCTTCCTCTTTTCTTCCAATAGTTCCTCTGTGGGCAGGAGGGCTTTTTATAGGCAGTAAAGTCCTTTACTTGGTGTTTTTGCTTGGAGATGTCTCTTGACCCGACTAGGGAACCTGATCAGGGCTAGGTGGGAGGAGGGTTTGTAGGGAGGAGGAAGAAGAAGAAGAAAAGGACTGTGGGGCCCTTGGTGCTCTCTGAGCTTGGTTTTCTTACAGACATTTTGTGTCCCAACTAGGTTATATTATCAGTGCTAGAAGGGAGTGGGGTTTACAGGGAGGAGGAACTGTGGGGTCCTTGGGGGTCTCTGAGCTTGGTAGGTTTCTTACATTTCATGACCTAATTGGGTAGCATCATCAGTGCTAGAAGGGAGTGGAGCTTGCAAGGAGGAAGAGGAGGAACCGCAGGATGCTCGATGCTCTCTGAGCTTGGTTGATTCCCTTGCAGACGCTTCATAACCCAACTAGGTAACTTCTTCAGTGCTAGGAGGGAGTGGGTTCTTGGGAGACGAAGGAGGGGGAAGAGGAAGAAAAGGGCTGGAGGAGGACTGTGGGGTCCTTGGTGCTCTCGGAGCTGGGTGGTTTTTGTCGCAGACGTTTCATGAACCAACTAGGTTTACATCATCCATGTTAGAAGGGAAGGGGGGCTTACAGAGTGTAGGAAAAGGAGAAGGGGTGAGGAGGGGGAAGTCTGTGGGGTCCTGGGTGCTCTTTGAGTTTGGTGGTTTTCTTGCAGACGTCTCATTACCCATTTAGGTAACACCATCAGTGCTAGAAGGCCAAGAGGGGCTTGAGGGGGAGAAGGAGGAAGTCTGTGGGGTCCTATTTCTTCCTGAGCTGGGTTTTCTTCAAGAGACGTCTCATGACCCAACTAGGGAGCGTTTGTAAGGAGGGAGTGGGGTTTGCAGAGAGGAGGTTGGGAGGGGGAGAGGGGGGGCAGGAGGAGGACTGTGGAGGTACTCGCTGAGCTGGATGGTTTTCCTCAAGCCGTTTCATGACCCAACTAGGGACTGTCATCAGCGCTACAAAGGTTTCCTCTCCGTTTATATCAAAGTTGGTTTGTCCTGTCAATGTTTGAAGTGATTCCGAAGAAGAAGAAGAAGTTTATTGTCATTGTAAAAGTACAACGAAACTGTGGGTGCACCCCAGCAACTGTTCGCAATACAGTAAAACCAGAGCACTTAAAAATGAAGATAAAGAAAAATAAGAGTACCCACGTCTCCATTTGCAATTAGAGAGTACAATATCTACGAATATACACAAAATATACATCCAACACTGACTGACGCTTTGTCGAGTATAATACACGAGAGATGGATTGCACTGTAATATGTTGTTATACCTCTGAATGAGGTATTGCAATTTCACGTCTTTTCACATCTCGATAAAGGTAGTGACTTCGTGTTTATTTGCAATTCGGATGGCCCAGGGAAAGAAACTATTTGTTAGTCTAGTGGCATGGGATTTTATTGACCTAAAGCGCCGTCCAGACGGCAGCAGGTCAAAAAGATAATTGCCATGGTGTGAGGGGTCTCCTGGTGCTTCCTTCACTAGGCTGTTTTTACAATTCAGCTGTTTGCTTGGTAGTTCCTGGATCAGCATCTTGTGTACTGCTTGGTAGTTGCCCTGATCCTAATGCTGGGCTTAATCTCTGCTTATGGGGTGCTGATTACTGGTGAGCACCTCCTAATTGAAGGGTGGGGTAGTACCTAATTAAGGAATACGTAAGAATGCTCCCACCAAGACATAAGCAGAGAGTATACCTCCACCCCTTCTTGCACTGATGACGGCCCTCAGTTGAGTCATGAAACGTCTGCAAGAGAACAACCTAGCTCAAGAGACCATCAAGGACCCCAACCTCCTCCCCTTTTCTTCTCTCCCCAAATGTTCGCAAGGAAACCATCCAGTTCAGAGGACCAAGGAGCCCACAACCTTCCTCCACCTCCCCTCCTCTTCCTCTCCTCCTCCTCCTCTTCTCCTCCTCCTCTTCTCCTCCTCTTCCTCTTCTCTGCAAAGCTCCTTCCAGCACTGGTGATGTTCCCTAGTTGGGTTACGAAAAACTCTTCAAGAAAACAAGCGAGCCCAGTTCAACCTTGAGCTGCAAACGTTCCCTTCTTATTGAAACCCCGTATTATATGCAGATCCTACCTCGATTTTGGATGCTTCTATTGACCTTCGGATATCAAATAAGCTTTGCAAGGATTCATTTTGGATTCATGCCGCAGATAAGACCTGGCTGGGCACTGTTATAACAGGCAAGGTGCGGAGTAAGATTCAAGGCAGAGGGAAACAGGTCCCATCCCTGAACCTCTGCAATCAGATAAAGTCAAACCTGTATTCTGGGTGACAATGTGCGTTCGTGATAAGTCCTTACAAAGAATGTGTTTGTTGTGAGTTTTATGTAGGTATAATGGGCTGGCTAATCTGATAAAACTGTTGGCTCTCTGATCCTGAAAGGAATTCAGAGGCGGAAAGTATGACCTCATTTGTTAAGCGCTGTCCAAAATACCAGATGTAGCTATGAATGGGGTTGTTTTGATTTCTGTAGATGCTTCATTCTCAGTACTAAGATATATCTATATGTATAAAAGGGAAATACCCCTCATGCATCATCACAAAATCTCCAGAACTGTAAAGGCTACAAACTTGAAATTTGGCACATAGATTCCTCTCGGCTTCTAGGGGCTCACTAAGAAAGGATTTTTCAAAATGACCCTCAGAGCATTTAGAGTATTTCCTCTATTATTATTGCTATTAACGTGCTCTGATGCTAAGGAGTTCTACTCCCCCTCCCTACCTGAAAAGAAATCTGTTCCAAAGGCAAAACACAAGCAGAGGAGTTTCACTTTCACAGCACCAAGCACTTTAGTCCAGAACAGTTGAGCTAAGCCACGCCCAGGCTCCTTGCTGTCTCCTTGCTCGTGCAGCAAATACTGTTTCAGTTTCCAAACAGCCCTCCACTCTCTCCCACACTGACCTAGCGTCCATCCGATGAATACTGATGGATGCTGGTAGGCAGAGGCAGAATTCACCCCCCCCCCCTAATTTTTCTCCCCCCAAAACTAAGCCCCCACCACATAGTTTCGTAGCGAAGCACGGGGATCCAGCTAGTAATAGTTAAAAGTTAAAATTCAACCCCCTCCCCACAATGGGGAATTCAGCAGAGGACAAGCGTGTCTCTAGCAGGCCAGATTGGTGGCACCCTCAGTTTGCAAGTACACGGGTAGTCCTGGAGTTACGACCACAACGGAGCCCAAAATGTTATCTTGCTGAAGGTCGCAAAGGGGGTTAATGTGACCCCCCCCCCCCGGCATGCTGCACCGTCATAAATACGAACCAGTGGCCAAGCGGCTGAATGTTGGTCCTGGGACCAAAGTATGAAAAAATGGACTGAAGTCACTTTTTTTTCCAGCACCGTCGTAATTTCGAATGGTCGCTAAATGAACAGTTTTATAAGTCGAGTATCTGGACCACATTTCTCCATTTTTTGTTCCCTCTGAGAGTTGAAACTACCAAGACTCAAAGTTTTATGTCTCTGTTTGCACCTGGAAAGTAAACCAAAAAAAAGGAACTTTTTTTACCTGGTACGGAACTGGGTTAAGCCAAGACAGGTAGTCCTCGACTTACGACCGCCATTGAGCGTGTTGCTAAGCAAGGCATCGCGTTTGGCCCCCATTTTGCGACCTCTCTGGCCAGTTCTTCAGTTTAGTCACATCGTCGTTAAGTGAATTGACTTCGCTGGTCTCAGAAAGAGACCATATGGCCCCGGAAAGCTGCGACCATCATAAATAGGAGCCGGTTGCCAAGCATGTGAATTTTGACCACGTGAACATGGGGAAGTTGCAACGGTCATAAGAGTGAAAAATGGTCTCAAGTCGCTTTCTTCCAGGGCCGTTGTAACTTTGAACGGTCACTAAATGAACTGTCGTAAGTCAAGGACTGCCTGTACATGAATCCTGCTTGTTAAGCTTGATATTTGTCATGAACTGGGTGCCATCAATCCCTGTCTGCTTATTCTCTGTTATGTGGTATTCTTTGAGTCACAAGTTCATCAGATTTCATCTCTCTTGGAATCTCTTTCTCCTTCTCTCTCTTTCTTTCTCTCTCTCTTTTACTTTCTCCTTCTCTCTCTCTTTGTGTGTGTGTCTCTCTCTCTCTCTCAGTCTCTTTCTTTCTCTTTCTGTCCCTCTTTCTGTCTCTCTCACACTCTCTCTGTCTCTGTCTCTCTCTCTCTTCCTCTCTCTCTCTTTCACTCTCCTTCTCTCTCTCTCTCTCTCTCTCTGTATCTTTCACTCTCTTTCTGTCTCTTTCTGTCTCTCTGTCACTCACACTCTTTGTCTCTCTTTCTGTCACTTTGTTTCTCTCTTTCTCTCTTTCACTCTTTCTTTCTCTCCGTCTCTCTTTCTCTTTCTGTCCCTCTTTCTGTCTCTCTCACACTCTTTGTCTCTCTTTCTGTCATTCTGTCTATGTCTCTCTCTCTCTTTCACTCTTTCACTCTCTCTTTCTCTCTCTTTCTCTCTCTTTGTCTCTCTTTCTCTCTGTCTCTCTCTCTTTCACTCTCTTTCTTTCTCTCACTCTCTCTGTCTCTTTCTCTCCCTCTCTTACTTTTTCTTTCTCCCTCTCTCTCTTTCTTTCTCTCTCTTTCTTTCTCACTCTCACTCCCTTTCTCTCTCTCTCTCTCTCCATCTCCCTGTCTCTGTTCTTATAAAGCAATCAATCATTAATCAATTATCAATGATTGATGGATAATGAATGTGCTTTCGGGCCTCTGTCATGCCAAATTTTGGAGATGGCTTTTCCCATTTTTCTCCCTGACTAGATCTCAAATTAGAGGAGAAAAAATTTGAACTGAAATGAGAAGGGGGGAAAAAAAACCCTGGAGGTTTTGAAGAAGAGATTAGACAGCCGTTTGTCTGAAGTGGCATAGGATTTCTTGCTGGAGCAGGGGGTTGGACTAGAAGATCTCCAAGGGTCCCTGCCAACGCTTGTCCGTCTTGCTAAATAAAGCCAAGAACAGCTGGGACTCAGCCCCTATGCCATTTTTGTTTCCTGGCCCCCTTCAGATGGGCCAAGAGGCTTGTTGTACCGCACAGCCACAGAAATGTCAGTCCGAGGTGGCTGAATCTGGGAGAGAGTCGTTTGTTGGGCCCAGCAAATATCTTTTTCGTGCTTCCTTATTTCACGGTCACTTTAGAAGGGATAGGTGGGGGGATAGGTGTTAACCACTTTAATTGTAATATCTATAACGTTACTATAATGGTATGAGCCTGATTAATGTCATCTATACAAAATCCCAAGGAAGAAGTATGGGAAACCTGCCAAAAAACCAACAAGAATTGAAATATTAAAACGGACAAGAAGAGATGATGGATAGAAATGGAATATAAGATTTGTGCTACTAAGATTCAGAACAGAGGTAGAAATTAGAAAAGGGGGGGGGGATATTATTATGCATATTTCTATATAATACTCCAAAATTCATACGTAGAGGAAAGAAGTTGAAAGATGAGTGAATTATGTATAACATAATGATCGGAGTTATGATGAATGTAACTAAGATTACTAAAATTGTCGATACTGTTGACAATTAGTATTACTACTCTGTTTCCCCCAAAATAAGGCCCAACCGGAAAATAAGCCCCAACATTTTTCAGGACGTGCGTGATATAAGCTCTACCCGAAAATAAACCCCAGTTGTCAGCCAGACGGCCACATTTAGTACTGTCTTTCCCCCCAAATAAGACCTAACCGGAAAGTAAGCCCAAGCGTGATTTTTCAGGATGCGTGTAATATAAGCCCTACCCAAAAAATAAACCCCAGTTAAGATTGTTGGTCAGATGGACACAATTAGTGCCGTGTTTCCCCAAAAATAAGACCTAACTGGAAAATAAGCCCTAATGCGTCTTTTGGAGCAACAAGTAATGTAAAACCGGGTCTTATTTTTGGGAAAAAGAATCTCATCTGCCATCATCAGGCTTCTGTATTGGGTTCGTCTGTGAGTCAGACTTTCACAGCCGTTTCTGTTTTAAATTTGGGGCTAGCCTACTGCTGTGCCAGAATGGTTTTTTCTTCATCCTGATTGGTTGGGAGTCTTGGTCTGTGTTTATTGGTCTTGGAGTTTGCTGTGTTCTGCTTGATTGGTGTTTCTAATACCTTCTGTCTGTTTTGTGGCTTTTTTTGTCTTGGTTGGCTGGCAAGATTATGTTCCTGTATTGGAGGCCTTTAGTGCAGCTTGGCTCCGGGTAAATGGACGGCTATCATTTATTAGAAAGCTAAGTTTCATCTGGGTGCCCAAACAAAGCTGGATACCATACATGTAAGTACCCGTGAAAACTTAAGAAAACAAATATGTGTGTGTGTGTGTTTTCTTAAGTTTTCGCGGGTACTTACATGTATGGTATTCAGCTTTGTTCGGGTATTTTCGTCAGACGAACCCAATACAGAAGCCTGATGATGGCAGATGAGATTCTGCTGAAACGTTGCTACAACTTTAAAAGAACAACTACAATGATGTGGGAAAATACCCGAACAAAGCTGAATGCCATACATGTAAGTACCCGCGAAAACTTAAGAAAACACACACACGGAAGTGATTGGGGGTGAGGGATTGGCAAAAGGTAGGAACCCAGCTGAAGGGTTTGAAAGTGGTAGACAGGATGCACGCTGACCTCAGAGATGAACAAGGGTGCTGTTTTTGTGTGTGTGTGTTGAGTTGCTGCGGATTGCAGTGTCGCACCCGGTTTGCTTGTTCTTCCCCCCCACCCTATTAAAAACGATTTTCTCGGCCCTGTTCTAGGCAAAAAGAGTTGCTGCTATTCAGGAGGGAATTTGAGGGGGGGGCTTTTGTGGGATGTTTTGCAGGGGTGGGGAACCCGCGGCTCCTTTATGGGACTTCAACTCCCAGAATCCCCGAGCCAGCACGCAGCCATTGTTCCCCCCCCCCTCGCAACCTCGCTCTCTTCTACCAAGTGAAATCCTTCCCTTTCTTTGCCTTCTGTCACCCTACTTGGGTAGCAAATGGGGACAGAGGTGGCTTAGGTATTGTGTTCAGCTGTAATATAGGAGCCGCAGGGCCGGAAGGGACCTCTGGGGGCCATCTAGTCCCGCCCCTTGCTTGAACAGGAGACCCTATACCGTTCCAGACCAATTGGCTGTCCAATCTCTTCTTCTTAAAAACCTCCATTGATGAAGCACCCACAACTTCTGGTGGCCAGTAGTCCCACTGGTTAATTGTCCTCCCTCTTAGAACATCCCTCCTTATTTCCAGGTAGCTTTAGTTTCCACTCATTGTTTCTCGTCCTGCCCCCGTGTGCTTTGGAGAACAGCTTGACCCCCCCCCCCCTTCTCCTCTGTGGCAGCCCCTCAAATATTAGGCCACTGCTCCCCTGTCGCCCCCAGTCCTTCTCTTTGTGGGACAAGGGGCCCAAGAGTTGGGAGGGACCTTGGAGGTCTTCTAGTCCAACCCCTTGCCCGAGCAGGAGGCCATTCGAGGCAAATGGGGAGCCTTCCGTGGTGGAGCCCCCACAACTTCTAGAGACAAGAACCCAGAGGAGAACATTTGGGGTGAAGGCGAAAACAGACGGTGAACGATTGCTGGGCTGGGCTCGTCGAGTGAAGAGGAAGACCTCAGAGCGGCCGTCCAGGATTGGAGGGGCTGCCCCAAAGAGGGGGGGGGGCGGTCCATTTATTCTCCAAAGCCCCTCAGGGCAGGGCGAGAAGCAACGGATGGAAACTCATCCGGGAGAGAAGCAACCTGGAATTGAGGAGAAACATCCTAAGAAGGAGAACAATTAACCTTTGGAACTGCTTGCCACCAGAAGGGGTGGGTGCTTCATCACGGGAGGTTTTGGATGGCCATTTTTGTCTGGAATGGTATACGGCTTCCTGCCTGAGCAGGGGGATGGACTAGAAGACCTCTAAGTTCCCTTCCAATTTTATTCTGTTCTACATTTAACCCGTGTGATGGATCCTTTGTCACTTTGCATGTGTGCGTGCGTGTGTGTGTGTGAGACCACAACTCTTCCCAGGCAATTCAACGCCCTTCGCCTTCTAGTTTTGAGAACGGGGGTTTGGAAGCAAGCAACCGTGGTTCCTTTTTTTACTGGAATCCTAGTTCCTGCTTTCTCACGCCCCAAAGTGGCCGAAGCTGCTATTTATGTGCCCTCGTGCAAGTGGCCACCACACAGCCTTCCCACCCACCCACACACACACACACCCAGGCCTGTCGCTGGGAGGGCTCCTAAGGCAGGGGGTCGCCAGCTCCCAGAATTCGACTCCCAGAATCCCCCAGCCTGCAGAAGTTTACCAGAATTCAGCACCAATAGGACCCCGAACAAATGTGGCTGCAGTACTTTATTTGATGGGATAACTATCTCCTCTTCTCCTCCTCTCCTTCTTCTCTTCCTCTTCTCTTTCTCCTCTCCTTCCTCCTCCTCTCCTCCTCCTTCTCCTCTTCCTCCTCTTTATTGTATAAAAGCAAAAGACCCCTCATGCATCATCACAAAAACTCCAGAACCGTAAAGCCTACAAACTTGAAATTTGGCACATAGGTTCCTCTCGGCTTCTAGGGGCTCCCTAAGAAAGGATTTTTCCAAATGACTCTCAGAGCATTTAGAGTATTTCCTATATTATTGTTGTTGTTGTTGTTATTATTATTATTATTATTACACACAAAAATGACAGTATACACAGCAGAGGAGATAACCATGCTGGGTTTCATATCACAAATCACTAGTCGAACACTTCCCAAGGGTTTAGGACTGCGTGATGTATCGGCATATCATGCGAGCAGATCCCAGTAAGGTGGCCTTCTGCAGCTGAACAAGGGTGATCTTGTCAGCGTCAATTGTTTTCAAGGGCTTGCCTAGGTCTTTAGGCACAGCAGCACCCAGTGTGCCCAGTACCCCTGGAACCACCTGCACTGGTTTATGCCAGAGTCTCTGCAGTTCGATTCTCAAGTCCTGATATCTGGTGACTTTTTCAAGTTGTTTCTCGTCGATTCTGCTGTCACCAGGTATGGCAATGTCGACGATCCACATTATTTTCTTCTCCACAATCGTGATATCCGGGGTATTGTGTTCCAGAACTTTTGTCAATCCGTATTCGGAAGTCCCACAGTAGTTTTGCATGCTCATTTTCGACCACTTTTTCAGGCTTGTGATGATCCCACCAGTTCTTTGCTACAGGCAGACGGTAGCTGTGACACAAGTTCCAGTTGTTGTTGTTGTTGTTGTTGTTATTATCCGATGCTAAAGCGTCTGACTCCCCCTCCACACACAGAAAGAAATTCTTCCAAATGCAAAACACAAGCAGAGGAGTTTCAGTTTCAGAGCACCAAGCAGCTTTAGGACAGAACAGTTGAGCTAAGCCACGCCCAGGCTCCTTGCTGTCTCCTTTCTCACCCAGCAAGTCTGTTTCAGTTTCCAAACAGCCCTCCACTCTCTCCTACACTGACAGGACGCTCGCCAGACGAATACCCGTGGAAGCTGGTAGGCAGAGGCAGAATTATTTTTTCCTTTATTTTCCTCCCCCAAAACATGACCGACCACAGGGTTTCGTAGCGAAGGCACGGGTGACTGAGCCAGTTCATAGATTAGTGGGAATGCGGTTGCCGTAATATACCTTGACTTCGGCGAAATTGACCAAAAAAAAGGCCGTCCTTAACCGCTGCAGCAATTTCCTTCACAAACATGGCTAGGAAGTGTGGTTAAGTGTAGTTCACACTCCAGGTTGCAAGTGCCACCCGAAATTTCCTTGGGATTTGAAAAGCAGCACCCAGGATCCAAAACAAGAAAATTCAATGGGGGCCATAGTTTCTTTCTCCAGTGTGTATGTGGGTCGCCCTACAGAGTCGTATCCCACTCCTGGAAAGGATAACAGAACAAAATACCAGAGTTGGGAAGGGACCTTGTAGGTCATCTAGTCCAACCCCCTGCTTAAGCAGGAGACTGGGTACCAGTTCCGAGAAATGGCTGTCCAGTCTCTTCTTCAAAGCCTCCAGTGGGGGAGGACCCACAACTCCAGCAGACCACAGAATCCCAGGCCCGGAAGGGACCCCAGAGGTCATCTACTCTAACCCCCTGCTCTCCAGCAGGAGAGCCTGTAACAATTCAGGCAAACAATGGCTGGCCAACCTCTTCGTAAAAACCTCTCGTTTTATATTCTTGTGGCTTGAACCCTATTGGCAGTTTATTTTCCCCTCTGGTTTGAGTTCACCTATGAGGGGGATAATGTCAATAGGAGGGGAAGATTTTCCCCCTTCTCAACTCATTGGTATCCTGTACTCCTTCCCTGGGTTATTCCAGAGGGTTAGGGTCTGCGTGGTTGTCTCCCCCGCCCCTCCACCCTCTGGAAGGGCAAGGGGCCAGTTGGGGGGGCATCACCCTCCTTGGATAAAGACCCTCTGAGCAGTTGGGTTGAGAACAGGAGTCTCCACTCCAAAAAAAACCCTGATTTTCCTTTTCCTTTTTTCTTTCCTTCTTTTTCTCTCTTGTCCTTCCTTCCTTTTTTCTTTCTGCCTCTTCTTTCCTTCTTTTTCTCTCTTTTCCTTCCTTCCTTTTTTTCTTTCTG
>NW_020717309.1:89103-99329 GCF_900518725.1 Notechis scutatus
GCGGGCCCCCCCCCCCCTCCGGGGTCGCCATGGCGACGGCGGGTGGCCCCCCCGCAGTGGGCGAGACGAAGGTGATCTACCACCTGGACGAGGAGGAGACGCCCTACCTGGTCAAGATCGCCGTGCCGGCCGAGCGCCTCACCCTCGGCCACGTCAAGGCGGCCCTGGCCCGTCCCGGCGCCAAGTACTTCTTCAAGAGCATGGACCAGGACTTCGGGTAGGCCCCGCTCCCTCCCTGCCCCCCTCTGGCCCGTCTTTTGGACCTCGAGGGGGGCCCTCGTGAGAAGGAGACCCTCGTTTCTGCCTCTTTCTCTCGAGGGGGGGTCGTGGCCGCCCCTAAGGAGCTGTGGGGGTTGTACATCCTCCCCCCTAAAAGCGTGGTGGGGGGGGGGGGCAAGAGACTCGCGAACCCCCCCCCCCCCCCCCCCCGTCTACCAGACCTCGAGGGATCCCCCCTCATGGGAAGGAGGAGGCCCTGCTTTCATCCCCCCTGTCGGGGGAGGGCGCGTCTCTGAGTATGGGGGGGTCGTGAATCTTTCCACCCCCCCTCGAGGAGAGAAGTGGGGGGGACATGAGAACTCAGAGCCCCCCTTTCTCTGGAGAAGGGGGGGGTTCTGGGGGGGCCATGGGCTGCTGAGAGGTTACGGGGGAGGGAGGAAAGGCATGTACCCCTCCCCCAAGGAGACCACAGCAGGGTTAAGAGCCGCCCCCTTTGGGCCTGTCTCCTGGACCTCGAGGGGACCCTCGGGGCAGGGTGAGGCCCTGCTTTACGAAGTGGGGAGGGGGGGCATGAGGCCCTCCTTTTTTTCTGTCTCCCTGGGCTCCTCGGAGGTTGGGAGCCCACAGACCCCTCCCCAAGGACAGCACAGAGAGGTTAAAGCCTCCACCACCCCCAGGGCCCGTCTTCCGGACCTCGAAGGAACCCTCATGGGTCGGGGGTGGGGGTGGGGGGAATGAGATCCTCTTTTATGCCTCTCTAGAAACAGGGGGGTCATGGGAAGCTTTGGGGGGCTGTGGAAAAACCCCCTCCCCAGAACATTAGGCTGGTGAGAGGCCCCCACGAAGCCCGTCTCCTGGACCTCGAGGAATCCCAGCAGCATCCTTTCCCACCCAAATCCCTTCTTTCTTGGCAGGGTGGTGAAGGAGGAGATCACCGAGGACAGCGCCCTCCTGCCCTGCTTCAACGGAAGAGTCGTCTCCTGGGTACGCCAGACCCTTGCCCTCCCCGCCGGGGATGAGGGTCTCGGGGGTATTCCGCGGCGGAGCCTTCTGGGCCCTCGAGAACGGGGAGGGGGGGGTCTTATCTATTCTGAGCTGACTTAAGTGGCTTCCCAGGGGGACACCCTGATCCAGCAGGAGGGAAGGGAGGGGGAAGGGCCAGAGGGAAACCTTCACCCCCCACCTCTCTCTCTCTCCCCCCTTCCCCTTTTCCCCCCACCCAGCTGGTGTCTTCGGAGGTCCCCCCACCTGAGCCACCACCGCCCCCTCCTCCTGTTCCCGGCGAGGTCCATCCGGAGCCTGCTCCCCCACCACCTCCTCTTCCTCCCTTGCCCGTAGAAAGGACCAGCGGCATCGGCGACTCCCGCCCTCCTTCCTTCCAGTGAGTAGGAATGGCTGCTGTGTTTGTGTGTCTGTGTTTGCGTGTTTCTCCATGGTGGGGTTAAAAAAGGGGACTAATCCAGCCTAGAACGGAGGGGGGGGGCGCCTAACAGAAGGAAAATTTGAGCTAACTTTCTTCAGTAGACGCTTCAGTTTTTGTTGCTTTTACTTATTATTGTTAGATTTTTATCCACCATGTATTGCTTTATAAGGAACTCAAGGTATGGCAATCATACACTGCTCAAAAAAAAATAAAGGGAACGCAAAAATAAGACATCCTAGATCTGAATGAATGAAATATTCTTATTAAATACTTTGTTCATTACATGATTGAATGTGCTGACAACAAAATCACACAAAAATTGTCAATGGAAATCAAATGTAGCAACCCATGGAGGTCTGGATGTGGAGTTACACTCAAAATTAAAGTGGAAAAAAACACTACAGGCTGATCCAACTTTGATGTAATGTCCTTAAAGCAAGTCAAAATGAGGCTCAGTAGTGTGTGTGGCCTCCACGTGCCTGTATGACCTCCCTACAACGCCTGGGCATGCTCCTGATGAGGTGGCGGATGGTCTCCTGAGGGATCTCCTCCCACACCTGGACTAAAGCATCCCCCAACTCCTGGACAGTCTGTGGTGCAACGTGGCGTTGGTGGAAGGAGCGAGACATGATGTCCCAGATGTGCTCAATTGGATTCAGGTCTGGGAACGGGCGGGCCAGTCCATAGCATCAATGCCTCCGTCTTTCAGGAACTGCTGACACACTCCAGCCACATGAGGTCTAGCATTGTCTTGCATTAGGAGGAACCCAGGGCCAACTGCACCAGCATATGGTCTCACAAGGGGTCTGAGGATCTTATCTCGGTACCTAATGGCAGTCAGGCTACCTCTGGCGAGCACATGGAGGGCTGTGCGGCCCCCTAAAGAAATGCCACCCCACACCATTACTGACCCACTGCCAAACCGGTCATGCTGGAGGATGTCGCAGGCAGCAGAACGTTCTCCACGGCGTCTCCAGACCCTGTCACGTCTGTCACATGTGCTCAGTGTGAACCTGCTTTCATCTGTGAAGAGCACAGGGCGCCAGTGGCAAAGTTGCCAATCTTGGTGTTCTCTGGCAAATGCCAAACGCCCTGCACGGTGTTGGGCTGTAAGCACAACCCCCACCTGTGGACGTCGGGCCCTCATACCACCCTCATGGAGTCTGTTTCTGACCGATTGAGCAGCTACATGCATATTTGTGGCCTGTTGGAGGTCATTTTGCAGGGCTCTGGCAGTGCTCCTCCTCTCCCTCCTTGCACAAAGGCGGAGGTAGCGGTCCTGATGCTGGGTTGTTGCCCTCCTACGGCCTCCTCCACGTCTCCTGATGTACTGGCCTGTCTCCTGGTAGCGCCTCCATGCTCTGGACACTACGCTGACAGACACAGCAAACCTTCTTGCCACAGCTTGCATTGATGTGCCATCCTGGATGAGCTGCACTACCTGAGCCACTTGTGTGGGTTGTAGACTCCGTCTCATGCTACCACTAGAGTGAAAGCACCGCCAGCATTCAAAAGTGACCAAACCATCAGCCAGAAAGCATAGGAACTGAGAAGTGGTCTGTGGTCACCACCTGCAGAACCACTCCTTTATTGGGGATGTCTTGCTACCTGCCTCTGCTTTCCACCTGTTGTCTATTCCATTTGCACAACAGCAGGTGAAATTGATTGTCAATCAGTGTTGCTACCTAAGTGGACAGTTTGATTTCACAGAAGTGTGATTGACTCGGAGTTACATTGTGTTGTTTAAGTGTTCCCTTTATTTTTTTTTGAGCAGTGTATTTAATGCTGCTCCTTTTATTTTCCCCCCATAAAAACCCAGCTGTTTTTGGGGGGAGCTAGAACTTCTGGTGATTGGCCCAAAGTCCCCAGCTGAGTTTCATGCCTAAGGTGGGACTAGAACTCCCAGTCTCCTGATGATTGGCCCAAAGTCACCCAATAAGCTTTCATGCCCAAGGCGGGACGAGAACTCCCAGTCTCCTGGTGATTGGCCCAAAGTCACCCAATAAGCTTTCATGCCCAAGGCGGGACTAGAACTCCCAGTCTCCTGGTGATTGGCCCAAAGTCCCCCAGCTGGCTTTCATGCCTAAGGTGGGACTAGAACTGACCATCTCCCAGTTTCCACACCAGCCCCTCACCCCTATACCCAACGGGTTTCCTCCACAGCCCAAACCTCTCGGGCAGCTGCGAAAACTTGGACCATGAAACCGAGACGGAGTCCGTCGTGTCCCTGCGGAGAGAGCGGCCACGGCGCCGGGAGAGCATGGAGCACGGAGGTAAACGACCCGTCTCCGAAAGCTTCCGGCCCTTTCCTTAGCGGGGGAGGGCAGGCGGGGGGGGGGGGGGGGCCCGTCCCGGCGGGGAGGGATCGCTCTGACACCCTCCTCCCCTTCCGACTCAGGTGGGCACCGGATCAATGGGCAATCCCGGCTGGAGCGCCACCTGGCTGGCTACGAGAGCTCCTCCACGCTGCTTACCAGCGAGCTGGAGACCACCAGCCTCTGCGACTCGGATGACGACGATGCCATGAGCCGGTGAGCACCGGAAAGCAGGCAGGCACGGCTGGAAACGTTTGCAAGTTCCTGATTTCCTGCCAAAACTTCTGGGCTCTGGAGTGGAGAGAGGCATGGGAGTCCAGGAAGCTTCATCCCCCACCTTGTCTCTGTTGTCTTCCCACTGGGATTGGACCCCGTGTCAGCACTGTTCTGACCCAAGCTTCCTAGTCCGTAATTATGCACACGCTTCTTTTAAAAACAAGTCCTAGTTTATTGCAACGCTGGGAATTGTTTTCATTCCCAGCCGGGAATGAATCTCAGATAGTCTCTCGAGATAAGCACCCACCTTTCTTTCCTGTGAAGCGCTGCCAATCATAGAACTGTCCAATGAACTAGGGGAAAAAACAACAACAACCAAGCTTCAAAAATGAACCTGAACAGATCAAAGTACTTGCTTCCTGCAAAGGTTTCGTCACCTTGGCCTGACTTTTATCCCTTATGGGTGGGGCAGTCACCTCCCAGCCTTACTCCCGAGCCGCCTCTTTTGTTTCCGCTGCTCTCGCCTTCTGACAACTCTTTGCACACGCGCACTGGGAACAGGCTCCCCTGGGTCCTCTGCCTCGCTGCTGCCAGGCTCCGAAGGCAGCCCCCCCACTCCCACACGGTCCTGGCCCCATCTCTGTATCGGACGCAGGGCCCTCGTCCGCGTCCTCTCCAGACTTCCGGACTGATCCCTGTTCTTTCCCCACTGTCCCGATTCCACTGCCGTCTGCGTTGGCTGCTGGCAAACCACAACAGGCCACAGGAGCCATGCCACGTGCCCCATCGGGCGGGGTATTCCGGCCGGTGGGCTCGAGGAGAAGGACGTTCTCTGCTGTTGTTCCTGCCCTTTGGAACATCTCCCCCCCTCCCCCCCATGTGAGGTGGGCTGTACCCTGCTGACCTTCCACGAGAGCCTTCAGATTTCACATGGAGGGTGGTGGGAAATGGTTAAAACGTAGAACATCAAGAGTTGGAAGGGACCTTGGAGGTCTTCTAGCCCAGGGGTTGCCAACCTTTTGGACCTCAGGGACCACCAAACTCATCATTTTAAATCCCATGGACCAGAGACCCTGGGAAAATCCCCCACCCCGTTTTCCTGCCGATCGATCGTTCTTTATTTGGGATGGCAGGATACCGTCTCCAGCTCCGTTTCTCAGAGGGAGAGAGAGAGAGAGACTTTTGGCTTCATGCAAGGAAAGCAGCAGAAGCCGCAGAATTCTTTCTTTCTCTCCCCCAAACTCCGCCAGGAATGAGTCTTGGTGAGACTTGTCACGCCAGCACAGCCTCTTGGAGCAGGAGGCCTTGCAGGGTCCCACAGACTCCTTTCTGGCGGAGTTTGGGGGAGAGAAAGAAAGACTTTGGCTGCTTTCCTTGCGTGCAGCCAAAAGCAGAAGAAGGAAGAAGCAGCCTGGTGTCCAGGCCAGGTGCGTCGGGCGCGTGGGGCAAGTTTCCCCTCCCCTCACTACCTTGTGTTGTTCGCGATGCAAGCCTTGTGTTCCTGCAGGCCATGTGGACGAGGCAGCCTTGTGTTCCTGTGCAGCCTGCATTAATTGCATTTTTTGGGTGTGGGGGAGACTTCTCTGCAAACCACCAAAATTTTGTCACAGACCACCAGTGGTCCCCAGCCCACCAGTTGGCGACCCCTGATCTAGTCCAACGTCCTGCTCATAGCAGGAGTCCCTACACCAAGGGTCGGCAACCTTAAACATTCAAAGAGTCACAAAGGCCCTAACCAGAAGCTGCCTCCCCCCCCCCTTCAATTCTGGAGCTGACCAGACTCTATGGCAGTTCCCCCCCCAACCATAGAATCTCCTCCTAGCGCGGCGTCCTTTTTCCTCTACCTGTCCTAACCAAAAGCCCTATCAATTCTGGAGCCGACCGGCAACAGGGAGCTGCAGCAAAAGGGAGGAAAGAGCCACATGCAGCTCTAGAGCCACGGGTTGCCTACCCCTGCCTTACACCATCCTAGACAAATCTCTTCTTTAAAGCCTCCACTGTTGGAGCACCCACAACTTCTGGTGGCAAGTAGTTCCACTGGTTAATTGTCCCCACTGTTAGGTAGTTTCTCCATAGTTCTAGGTTACTCCTTGTCCTGCCTTCTGGTGCTTTGGAGAATATCTTGACTGCTTCCTCTTTTTTGGGGCAGCCCCTCAAAATATTGGAAGACTGCTATCACATCGTCCCCCCCACAGTCCGTGACAGGTTGATAGATTAATGACAGATTCAACCACCACTCTGCTCATCCTACGCCCTCCCCAACTTTTAGTTAAGGCTGAGTTATTTGGATCTTGATAGTATTTTACTTATAGCTTTTCACAGGTCGTCCTTAATTTAGAACCATTCATTTAATGTCAGTTTACAAAAAGTACCTTAGGATTTACGACTGTCGCAGTTATTCACGTAATCCAAATTCGTGCCGTTCGGCAACCGACTTGTATTTATGACGGTCGCCACGTCCTGGGGCTCACGTGACAAATTCCTGGGGAAGCTAGATTCCCTCAACGACCGTGTGACTCGCTGGCGTGGCCAGAAAGGCCGTTCATACGGGGACAAAACTGGCTTCAGTGGTCTCGCTCGGCAGCAGAAATGTAGGGCTCCGTTGCCATCGTAAGCCGAGGCCCACTTGCAGTGGCGTAGGGTGGCGGTTGCAAAAAGACATCGCTGGGTGGTGCCCTTTCCCAGACGGGGACCTCCCTCGTGCCCTTCGCTCCTGTGAGCCCCTCGCCCATTTTCACTTGGCAGGTTTAGCAGCTCCACGGAGCAGAGCAGCGCCTCCCGCCTTCTCAAACGCCACCGTCGGAGGAGGAAGCAGCGCCCGCCACGTCTCGAACGGGTAGGGGGCAACGAGCCCAGTCTCAGCATCTAAGATCCGGAGGGTCTCTTCTCAACGGGCAGCCAAAGGTCCAGGATGGTACCAAGTTCCCCCTTAAATAAGACCCTGTCTTATATTTTGTTTGCCATCAAAAAAGGCACCAGGTCTTATTTTCAGTGGATGTCCTCCACGGACTAACCTCACTTGCACACGTTGTCACCGGCCTCCTTCCGGAAGTCCTTCTTCTGCGGCCGGCAAGGCTTTCCTGAAGGCCTCTGCAGCCGATAACTCTGGATCGATCCAGAGCTTTGTTCTCAGCTCCAGAGGCCTTCAGGAAAGCCTTGACAGCCTTGCCGGCTGCAGAAGAAACGGGCTGGCAAGGCAGGTGTCGGGGGGTGCGAGGCCTGGCTACACCTGTCCAAAGGTAAGTAGTAGGGCAGCTCCACCCCTGCATCCCCAGCCCAGCTTAATTTTTACCCGTCCACTCTGGAGTGGGTGGGAATCTTAATCAGGGCTTATTTTGGGGGTAGGGCTTATATTGGGTGCATGTGTAAAAAACCTCAAGCTAGGGCTTACTTTCAGGGTAGGTCGTATTTTCGGGGAAACAGGCTACATTTCTTAGTTCTACATAAACATCCTGTCTGGGTATCCATTCGAGCGGGTGGGAATCTTAATTAGGGCTTTTGGGGGGGGTAGGGCTTATATTAGGCAAACACGTAAAAAATCAAACTTGGACTTTCAGGGTAGATCGTATTTTCAGGGAAACGGGATAGTTTTTTGTGGGGAGTGGATGCAGGTGGTCTTGTCTTGCATCTATCCCTCTCCTCTCCTGTCTTCCAGACATCGTCCTTCAGCAGCGTCACCGACTCCACTATGTCGCTGAACATCATCACTGTCACCCTGAACATGGGTAAACACTCCCTGCATGGGCCAAAAAGAAGAGAGAGGGGTGGAAACTGGTCCTAACGTTGCAAAAGTTGTAAAAAAAAAAAAATCTTTTCTGACCCGGCTCCCAAAACACGACGAACCCTCTGACGTGAACTCAAAAGATTCCGTTAATGAGGAGCGTCGGCAGCCTCGGCCAAATGTTTCCCTCTCTCACCGCAGGCTGACCAGTGTGTCCGCCAGGGAGGTGAATGGCTGTCTGCCACACCTACTCGTCTCCGCCCCCTGCCTTTTATCCCCAGGGCTAGGGTGGGGGCTTTGCTGACAGCAGCGATGATGGCTCTCCCGTCCCGAGGCCCGGCCCATAGATTTCCACTGCTCTCCTCTCCTCTGCCTTTTTCACATCGGGCACTGGATCCAGCTGGGGGCTGCCCAGGCTGACAACCACCACCCCTTGCAAATATGACCCCACTGAGACCTGTAGCTGAACCTATTGTTTATGATTTATTTATATTTATTAAGCAATTTTATATAGCTTACACATTGCTGACAACTTTAGGTGGCTTACCACACTGAAGGAATTTAAAGCTCCATTATCAATAAAAGAATCTTATTTGCAGCTTGGGGTTGAGATGATAGATAGATTAGATAGATAGGTAGGTAGGTAGGTAGGTAGATGATAGATAGATAGATAGATAGATAGATAGATAGATAGATAGATAGATAGAAAGAAAAAGAAAGAGATAGATAGATAGAAAGATTAGATTGATTAGATAGGTAGATTAGATAGATTAGACAGATGTTTATAGATAGATGTAGAGAGATAGTTGGACAGATGGATGGATGGAGAGAGGATGGATGGAGATACATAGAGACAGATGAATGTAGAGAGGTGGATATAGATACATAGATGTGTAGAGGGATGGGTGGATAGATAGATGATGGATGTAGAGATGGAGATATAGAGATAAGGGATAGGTAGATGCATGGAGAGAGGTAGAGATAGGTGGATGGAGATAGATATTTCTATCTTAGAGGTGATAGATGATGGATGGATGTAGAGAGATGGATATAGACAGATACATAGAGAGGGATGGATAGATAGATGAGAGGTAGATGGATGGGGATAGATACTTCTATTTTAGAGAGAGATAGTAGATGATAAATGGATATAGAGAGATTGATGGATGGAGGTAGAAATAGAGGGAGGTCCTCGGTGCTCTTTGAGCCGGGTGGTTTTTCCGCAGATGTTTCCTTATCCAAACTAGGGGACATCTCCATGATGAGTGGGAAAGGTTTGGTTAAGGAAACCCCTGGGAGAAAGAACCAAAGGTCAGAGAGCCCCCAGGACCCTCCCCAGTTCCCTTAATGCCCTCCTTTCCTCCCGGTCTTGTCTTGGTAGAAAAATACAACTTCCTGGGCATCTCCATTGTGGGGCAAAGCAACGAGCGGGGAGACGGGGGCATCTACATCGGCTCCATCATGAAGGGGGGGGCCGTGGCAGCCGACGGCCGGATCGAACCCGGGGACATGTTGCTCCAGGTGAGGCGGGCGCCCCGTTTCCCCTTTAGCCCAGCACAGCGTGCAGCGGAGAGGATGGCTTGCGGCTCGGGGGGTGAAGCCTGGGCTCCTTCGTTGCTCTCGGAGCCGGGTGGTTTCCTTGCGGGCGTTTCGTGGCCCAAACCCAACGCTCTGATGAGGTTACTTAGTTTGGGAATGAAACGTCCGCAAGAAAAACCACCCAGCTCAGAGAGCACCAAGGACCCTATTGCCTTCCTCCTCCTCCTCCTCCTCCTCCTCCTCCCTGCAAAGCCTCCTCCCTTCCAGCACTGATGATGTTTCCTAGTTGGGTCATGAGACGTCTTCAAGAAAACCACCCAGCTCAGAGAGCACTAAAGATCCCACAGTCTTTCTCCTCTTCTTCCATTTCCTCCTCTTCCTCCTCCCTTTCTTCTCTTCCTCCTCCATTTCCTCTTCTCTTCCTCCTCCATTTTCTCTTCTCTTCCTCTTCCTTTCCCTCTTCTTCCTCTTCCTCCTCCTCCCCACCCCCCACTCCCTTCTAGCACTCATGATGTCATGAAACACCTGCAAGAAAGCTATTGGGGAGCACCAAGCACCCCCATACTTCTCCTTCTCCCTGCGACCCCCTCTTGCTTCTAATACTGATAATGTTCCCTAGTTGGGTCACGAAATGTCTGCAAGAAAGCTGCCAAGCTCAGAGAGCACCAAGGACCCCACAGTCCTTTTTTTTCTTCCTCCCCTGATGATGTTCCCTAGTTGGGTCATGAGACGTCTGCAAGGAAACCAACCCAGCTTAGAGACCCCACCAGTATAACTGCCTTCCCCCCCTCGC
>NW_020717309.1:103306-114110 GCF_900518725.1 Notechis scutatus
ATAAATATCTGGCTGACTGTGCGATTAATAATAATAATAATAAAAACAACCACCTTTATTGTCATTGGGCATATATACAACAAAATTCATTTTTGCTTCTGCTGCTGTTATCCACAACAAAAGTACAATACAATGTGAACACTACAGAAAGTGGTTGTTATACAAATAATTAAGGGAGAAACCAATCACGTTTCCATGAATGCGTGGAGTGATGGCAATTGTATTTAGGAGCCTCCAAGTGAGGGAGCACCCATGATTTCTAGTGGCAAGCTGTTCCACTGGTTCGTTGTCCTCACTGTTAGGAACTTTCTCCTCAATTCCAGGAAAAGGGGTTCATTCTGTAGGACCCATTGACGTCCGTATAAAATCAATCCCTGTCGCTGCTCGTTGATTTTTCTGCCAGTGAATCCATTGTCTCCCAATTTATTTATTCGTTTATCACGAAGCGAATAAATATTGCTAGTTTTTCCCGTATTAAACATTTTGTCATGCCCCTGGTGGAGACTGAGGGAGAGGAGGAACAGCTGACAGGGAGTGGAGATGTGGCTCCAGAGGTTGTGGCAGTCAGAGGAGGACCCGAGCCCAGCCCCTCTCCATCCTAGGGCACGCAGGGAGGAGAGGATAAGGGAGAGATGTGGTCTACTCGGGAGGAGAGGGCCTTGATCCTCTTCATGGGTTGCAGCTGTGACAACTGGATAAGAGGACGGACATGCGTATGGGACGAGCACTGGAAACAAAGCGTGGAAATATCTCTATGGTTCCTCTCTTGAGTTTGGCGTCCTTCCCAGTGTGTGTCCTGTTATCTGTGGACGTCCTCCAGCCCTTATCTTGCCTGGTTTCTGTTGCTTTTTTCCCCTCCTTCTTGTTACTGTTTGTGGGGGAGTTTTTTGTCTCCCGTCAAGGATATTCGGAGCTTGGAAGCAAAGGGAAGGAATAAAAGGGGCTTCACCTGTTTTCTGTGACTGTGTTTGTTTTGTATCCCACCCTGGGTCATCAGACATTTGTGGAAGGGCTGGGCCGTCACCCCTTCTTCCTCCCCGTGCCCCATTTTCTCTGCTCTCAGGTGGGGCCCCTATCTCACACCCAGGAACTTTGTAAAAAGCCTTGGTTGTGACCGGCCTTGAAAACAAGACAGAGATAAATGAATGAATGAACAGACAAAGAGATAAAAACAAGAGGCGCCAAACTGGGGAGTGTTTGAATGAGTGATGCATTTCGGAATAATTGCGAAATGGCGACCACTGAGGTGCCTGGCTTCACCTAGGATCCGAGCCCAACTTAAGATGGTCTTGGTTTATTTGGGATCCTCTTGACAGTCTGAGTGGAGGCTGGTTTCACTCCCCAAAAAGAAAATTCTGCATTTTGAAAAAATGCTCAGTTGGGTTTTTCTCTTGTTAATATTTTAATTGCTGTACATCTAATTCTTGGGAAGCCAGGTACGTCCTGCCCACCTGGACCTGGATTGTTCCCCTCCTGAGTTTTCCTACCTCTTCATTTCTCCTGCCATTCCTTCTTCGGGTCTCCGTTTTACTTGAACAGTATATTCAGCTAGTCCTCGTTTTAGCGACCCTTCGCTGTCACGGCGGGGATTAAAAACGTGACCTCGGGACCAAACCTTGCTTTGAATTCCGCTGTAAATCGAAGGAAATTTGGAAGCACGGTTACGGTTTCGCCTCGTGGCTGCTTCAACTCACAACAGTTCATTTAGTGACTGTTCAAAGCTAACGGCACTGAAAAAAAGAGACTTGGGACTGCGTGTCATACTTAACAACCGTTGTTACTAGCTGAACAACCGCTGTAAGCAAGGTTGTGAAGCCTCAGTTAAGAAATGCCTCACTTAGCAACATGGGGCTCTGTCGCGGTTGTAAGGTTGAGGACTTCCTGCAAGGGCTTTGCGGTCGGGGAGGACCGGCTGAAATCGTGGAGGGAGGGGGGGGTCACGTCCTGAGTGAGGGAAAGCCCTGTGATTGACAGCTGACCTGGGATACCCTCCTCGTTCTCTAGATATGGCCAACCTCTCGCTGAACGACAATGACGGATCCAGCGGGGCCTCGGACCAGGACACGCTCGCGCCTCTGCCTCTTCCAGGGGCCACCCCTTGGCCACTGATGCCAACCTTTCCCTACCAGTACCCGGCCCCCCACCCGTACAGCCCCCAGCCTCCGCCCTACCACGAGCTCTCCTCGTACAGCTATGGGGTGGGAAGCGCCGGCAGCCAGCAGAGCGAAGGTAGGTGGGGCAACTCTGGGAGTGGGAACTCGGCCGGCTGGGGAAAATGGGCTCTGGGGGGGAGGGGGGGGGGGGGGGTATAGCTAAGTCCTCACTCTATGACTATAAGCGAGTCCGCCCAAAAGTCGGGATGGTTGTAAAGGAAGTCATTCCGCGACCGGCCTAATTTTATGACTCTTTTTCTACAGAGGTCGCTAAGCAAGATCTTTTAAGTGGATCTGCAGTCATTAAACCCTTTCATTGTTTGCGGGGAGGAGAGATTTTCAAAATTCGGACGCTCGGCAACTGACTCGTACTTACGACAGTTGCAGTGTTCCTGGGGGTGTGTGTGAGAGAGAGAGACGCAATCCCCTTTTGGAGACCCCACTCCATGGGGAAGCCAGATTCACTGAACAGCCGTGATGCTGACTTTTACCCGCTTAACGACCATGAGGAGAAAGGTCATAAAACAGGGCAAAAGTCACTTTAACAGCAGTCTTTTTAATGATCAGTAAATGTTGGGTTAAAATTGAGGATTCCTGGTATAAATTTTACTCTCTTTTGGGGTGTTTCTTCTTGTGGAATTCCTTCTCCTGCTTAATCGTGGGAGCATTTTCTCTTTTCTTTGTTGCCTCTGTCGTCAATATCTCTGTTTTAAGTCCTTTTATGTCTTTTATTTTATTTATTTTTATTATGATTATTTTTTATTTGTTTTTATTATATTTTTATTTTATTTATTTTTATGTCTTTTTATTTATTTTATGTCTTTTTATTTATTTTATGTCTTTTTTTTACATCCTTTTATGTTTTATGCCCTTGTTCTCCAGATTCCTCTGGGCTGCTTTCTTTCTCGTTTAACTCTTCCTCTCTGGGCTGTTTCCATTGTTCCTCCATGAACCGCAACGCCATTAACTTTGCCAACAAATACATCCAATAGTTTCATTCCTTTTAATATTCCTCTCACAGTTTGCAGTTCCGAATTCAATTCTTTGCTTATTTCTTCCGTTTCTTTAATCTGTTGGGAGTTTTTCTTTATTTTATTAAAAGTCCAGTTTTTCTCTTATGGTCCTTGCCAAAAAAAGTCTCTGTTTATCCCCATTTCTCTTTCTCCGGTTTTCTTGTTGCAGTCAACACCAAACAGTCCCCGAATATTACATTCATTTATACTTTGCTGCAAACCCCAATTTTTTTTTTAAGACTTGTTACGCTAGTAATCTTTTATTTCATTTCTTTTCTCTTTCACGTATTTATTTATATGACCAGTAATTTTCCATGAAAACATAAAAGAGGCAATATCTTTAACCGTTAGATAGTGCTCTATATCGCTTCCACTTTTCAAAGTTCTTTTTTTTTTTTTTAATTCTCTTTTCGGTTGTTTTAAATTCAATTTTATCCATTCCAGGTAAGTCCAGCATTTTATCCAGTGCCTAATTAGCGCCCAATTCTGTAGATTATTCTCTGGTATAAATTTTAATTCATAATTCAAAAACCGACACCATTTTGGCTTTCTTGCCTTGCAGGCAGCCGCAGCAGTGGCTCGAACCGCAGCGACGGAGGCGGAGGTGGTGGCAGCGGGGGCGGCCGGGGGACCGGGCGTCCCAAGGAGGAGAAGCCAGGGCCGGAGTCGAAATCCGGCAGTGGCAGTGAGTCAGAATACTCCATCCGCAGCAGCAGCCAGCGTGGCGGGTGTGCGGCGTTGATGCCGGGTGGGGAGGCCTCCTCACAGCGCAGCCAGCACAGCCTGGGGGGTGTCAGCGTGCGTTCCCACCCCTCCCTCCAAAGTGCCTATGCGGCCCCCGGGGGGATGCCCCTGGCTTACAAACCGATGATGGTGATGATGGTGCCTCCGCCGCCGCCGCCTCCTCTTCCTCCCCCCACTGTACAGCCTCCGGGCGCCCCTCCGGTGCGCGACCTGGGCTCGGTGCCCCCCGAGCTGACGGCCAGCCGCCAGTCCTTCCACATGGCCATGGGGAACCCCAGCGAGTTCTTTGTGGATGTGATGTGACGGGGGGAGGGGGAAGGGGGCACCACTTCCAACCCCCCACCCCAACTGTTCCCACCCAAAACCAGCTGAGAGGTCCAGCCTCTTCATTTAGGGGGTCCTTCGCCCCCAAGGATGGACCAAACCTTCTCAATCCCAGATTCACCAGCTGACCCTTTGCCCTGAACGAGCTGTTCACAGCCCTGAGTCGATCCCTGTGGGCCGCAAGTCGATCACTCCGGGTCACGAGTCAATCCCTCCGGGCCACTCACCAATCCCTCTGGACCGTGGGTTGATCCCTCCAGGCCATGAGTCATTCCCTCCTGGCTACAAGTCGATCTCTCCGGGCCGCGAGTTGATCCATCCAGGCCATGAGTTGTTCCTTCTGGGCCACAAGTCAATCCCTCTGGGCCATTCACCAATCCCTACAGGGCATGAGTTGATCGCTCCAGGCCACGAGTTGATCCTTCCGGGCCATTCACCAATTCCTCCAGGCCACAAGTCGATCCCTCCAGGCCGAAATTCACTTTCCTACCTATCACTCGTGCCTTCCGCTCCGGGGCTTGTTGGCCAAGCTGCTTTTTTAGGACCGAGGCCCGACTCAGGTCTTGCTCCGTTCATGTTTTCGTGCCTTGCTATGCTGAGCCAGGGAGGCTCAGCGTTCTCTGACCAGCCTTGCAAAAAAAAAAAAAAAATCACCTCGTCTTCCTTGGGGGGGAGGGAGTGCCGAATCCACCTCCGTCCGTCATCCGAATATCTTTTCCCCCCCCCCTCGTTTCCGAGATTTGGCGACTTGTGTGCTTCCTTTTTCCTTCCCTTCCTTTGGGTGGTTTGCAGGAAGGGGTGGGGGGTGTTGCTTCCTGCTTCTCTATGGGGCCGTGGTCAAAAAAAAGCCAAAATGGCCACCGCAAAGGTACGCTCCCCGTTCCAGACCTTGGCCCTGCAGCTGCCTCGTCTCGACGGTACTTTTCCCGGCCTTCTTCTCCAGAGGGTCTCCAAGCCGGTAACAATGAAGGGGTCGTTTTGTTGTTGTTGTTGTTGTTGTTGTTCTGTGTTTGTTTTTTGTTTTTTTTAATAGATCGTTTTTAATTCACATTTTGGGGGCAGTTAATTCCTCTTCCTTTAAACTTGTATTAGGGGCATCTTGTCCCCAGTTATATTTTTTAACACTACAGCCAGGCCTGTTTTTGAAAAGCTGGAGGGGGGGGGGCTTATTTCTTTCCTAACTTCATTTTGATCCCCCTGTTTGTATTTTTTTTGGGGGGGGGGGTATCCCCCCCCCTCCAAATGCCACCTTGGGGGCCTGATTTCCTAGGTTGCTTTGTGGATGTCCCTCCTCGTCTTTTCTCCTAAGGAGCTTTGTGGGTGAAGGAAGAACCCCAGAAAAGTTACAGATGAGTGAACTGGGGGTAGATTATTCGGGGGGGGGGCTTTAAGCAGCACCCCCTATGTCACGGAGAGGCCTCTGGATACCCCCACTTCCTGCCCCACTTCCTTCTTCAAATGCAAGCGGTAGGAAGTGGGGCTGGTTTTGTGCCTGTCCCTTCTTCCCCCCCCCCCCAAAAAACAACCTGCCCCCAATCCCCTTTTCTTCCCCCCCCCCCCCCCCAAAAAATCAGGGTGCAAACTCTGTCTACAATGGTGTTACTTTGCCCCTTGCGCCCCCCCCCCCCCGGCCTTTTCTCTCCAGCTTGCAAGACAGGGTGGACTTCAACTCCCAGAATTCCCTAGCCAGCAAAGGATTTCCCAGCATTCACCCTGGGTAGAACAGAGGTGGCTAAAATACCTTTAGCAATTTTTTTGGGTGGGGGTGGTGGGGTAACTTCCTTAATAGATGGCGGGAATGCGGTAGACGTAATATATCTCGATTTCGGCAAAGTGAAAAACAATTACTCAGTTTCTAAATGGACGGCGGGAATGCAGTTAAAGACGTAATATATCTTGATTTCTGTGGGATTCAAAGACCGGCCATTTCAGCGACCGCCTGGGCGGCGTTTATGGCCTTTTATATGACTTTTTACACAAAACGAAAGGCAGCAGACATTTCCGCGCTGGGACTGGAGAGCAGATGCAGCCTTGGTGAAACTTTTAACCCCTCCTTGAGGAATAATAATGATCTCAGAAGGTGAAGAAATCCTCTATCGCTGCTCGTGACAACGGTGTCACATCTGGTTGATAAGTCCAAGGTGATCTAATTGCTAGCCAGCCCAGAGGGAGATAAGGGGAAGAGGCCCATGTAGGAAATGTAGCGCAGTTTGCTGCTGCTACTAGCACCATCTGCAGGAATTTTCTTGCCACTACAGATTTCGGCAAAGTGGGGTGGGGATAAAATAACCCCCGATGAACTAAATGAAAAAGCCGGTTAAATGTGTGTTTGAACGGCAGGACAATTTAAACGGAAGGTTGATATGCCGGCTGGAGAATGGTGGGAGTTGAAGCCCACCCATCTTCCAGCAGACAAGGACTCTAACCCAATATTTCTCAACTTTGTCTCCTGGGTGGACTTCAACTCCCACAATTCTCCAGCCGGCATGTCAATCTTCCGTTAAATTGTCCTGCCGTCCAGTCCAGATTTAACTAGGTTATTCATTTAGTTTGCTTTCCCCCACTTTGCCTGAATCAAGATTTATTACGTCTTTAACTGCATTCCCGCCGTCTATTAAGAAAACTAACTTCTCCAGTAAAAATAAGTTACAAAGGAGTTGAAATCCACCCATCTTCAGGTACCAAAAATCGAGAAACCCAGCAACAGACCTCCCTGTTGAGACGGCCGCCCCATCCGGGACCCCACCTCAGAGGTGGAGGACTACAAACTCCATCGTCCCCTGCTCCGGGGAGTGGGGAGTGGGGTATCACAGTCTGATGGCTCTTGGGAAGCCTCGGGCTGGGAACGTCCGTCCTCAGCATCAGACCCCGACTATTTAGCTCTCCTGTATCACTCGGGGGTCTTGTGCACACGCGTGATGGGGCGTGTTTTGTGTGACCCATTAGCAGATCACCTTTTTTTTTTTATAAGGACATATTTATTTTTTAGCTCTTTTGTGTACAAAAAAGCCTTCAATTAAAACAATAAAAAAAAGTTAAAAGCCAAAGGCTGTGCAGCTGTGTGTGTTTTGTAAAATATATATATATATATATGTGTGTGTGTGTGTGTGTGTGTAAAATATGTGTGGGGAATCTGGTTTTTGAGCTCATCCGAATGTGCCAATCTTGTGACTTTTAAATATGTTTTATTTATTTTTTAATTTCAAATGTTAATAATTTTTTTAAATTTGAATTTTTTAAAAAAATGTTTTATACAGATGGTCCTCGACTTAGTTGAAACCCCCCCCCCCCCAAAAAATTTCCATCGCTAAACAAGACGGTTACGTTTTGCTCCCGTTTTATGGCTTTTCTGGCCACTGTTAAGTGAAATCACTGCCATTGTTCAGTCAGTGACTCAGTCGTTAAGCGAATCCTGATTTTCCCCCCCCCCCCCTGACCTTGTGCATCCGAAGTTCACAAAAGGGGAATCCCCCAATCCCCTCAGGGTGCTGTGACCGTCGTAAATGTGAGTCGGTTTTCAAGCGTCTGGATTTTGGACCCACAAGGGATTGTTGTAAAAGTCGTAAGTGCGAAGCACGGATCATAAGTCACTTTTTCAGGGCTGTGTTGGTAACTTTGGACACTAAACGAATGGCCGTAAGTTGAGAACTGCCTATAAAGGAAGGTACTAAGACAAGACTTCAACTCCCAGAATTCCCCAGCCAACCAAGCTGGCTGGGGATTTCTGGGAGTTGAAGTCCACCCCTTCAAGCAACTGAAATTGAATTCTGGGAGTTGAAGTCCATTTCCCCCCCCTCATCAGAAACTGCCCAAGTTGGAGGGGTGGGAACCATGCAATCAACAATCACACAATTAACAGAACAAAAGAGATTGTGTAGTTTGTGTTGTTCTAGTCCTCAAAAGTTTTAACTTCTGAACTTTTAAAATCCAAATAATGGAAGTGGGCGGGGGGTCCCAATTTTGCTAAGGACGTTCCAAGAGAGGTTGCAGAGTCAAGGACAAAAGGACTACCTGGAAAGGGGGTGGGGGGAGGTTTGCACGCACCCCCCACCCACCCCCAGGAATCTGAGTCGGGAGGAAAACAAGGTTTAAAAATAGCCGTTCCCCCCCCCCCCAAGGAATCCAGTTGGACTCTGCCAGACCCCTTCCCCCTCTCTGGCGGGGGAGGGAGGGAGGGACACTCTGTACATGCTCAGGGGCACGAGTCTTCTACTCTGCAAGCCTCCTTCCCTTGCAAGTTCTAACAGGAAGGGGATCGCTGCCTGGAAGGTGGGTGGGTGGGGGGTTGTCGCTCTGTACATGCTCAGGGGTATTGCCTTGCCCCTGAGGGAAGGGGATTGTTCTCTTCATGCTCAAGGACACAAACCCCGAGGGGAAAGGGTCCATTCTCTGAAAGGCGGGGCACTCTGTACATGCTCAAGGGCACCACCTTCCTCTTTGCAAGCCGTCCCCTCCTTGCAAGCTCCGGTTGAAGTGACTCTGCCCCCTCCCCATTCCTCGCAGCGGGGGTGGGGAAGGGGCGCTTTGTACATACGCTGGTGCACCACCTTGCAAGCCCCCAAGGGGAAAGGGATCATTCCCTGGAAGGTGGGGCACTCTGCACATGTTCAGGGGCACCGCCTTCCTCAAGCCGCTTCTCCTTGCAAGCTCTAATCATAGGAAGTGGATCGCTGCCCGAGAGAGGGGGGAGGGCGCTCTGTACATGCTCAGGGGCACCACCGTGCAAGCCCCCAAGGGGAAAGGGGTTATTCTCCCCGAGGGGAAGTGCTCTGTACATGCTCAGAGGCACCGCCTTTCCTTGCAAGCTCTAATCGGAAAAAGATCGCTGCCCGGAAAGCGGGGGTTGGGCGGGTGGGAGGTCGCTCTGTACATGCTCAAGGGCACCACCTTGCAAGCCCCCAAGGGGAAAGGGGTTATTATTCTCCCCGAGGGGAAGTGCTCTGTACATGCTCAGGGGCACGAGCCTTGCAAGCTCCCCTCCCCTCCCCAAGGGGTTGAAGAAACGCATCGTCCCTTCTGGAAGGAGCGCTCTGTACATGCTCTTCCACTGGCAAAGAAGCTGGGGGGGGGGGGAGAAACCCACTGCGCATGAGCAGCCACGTCTACAGCGCGCGAGCAAACTCCAACTCCCAGCATACTCCGCTCTTGCTCCTCCCCCTCCTCTGACGTAAACGGGGGCGGGGCGGACCGAGCAAGCGGAACGAAGGCAGCAGCAGCAGCGAACAGCAGCCCGCCAGCCAGATCCTCTGCGACCCTCTACCCAATTGCTGCAGCCCCCTCCCCAAGCTATGGCAGCCCTCCGCCTGTCCCCTCGCCTCTTCCAGGGGCTGGGCGCCCTGCGGGGGTGAGTAGGTGGAGGGGAGGAGGGGCTGGGAGGGGAGGGGGACCTAGAGACGCCCCCCTCCCCATTTCAAGAAGAGATCGGACTGCATTGGTCAGAAATGGTCTAGGGTCACCTGCTTGGGCGGGGGGCGGGCGGGGGGGTTGGACTAGATGACCTCCAAGGTCCCTTCTCAACTCTGATTATCTGTTATCTGTTATTTCATTGCAACCCCCTCCCCACTTGCAGTCCCGGCTGCCCCCCGGTGGTGGCACCGCTGGCAGGGAGACTCTACGCCGCCCAAGCGGCCGCCCAGGTAATTGTGGGGAAGGGGCTTTCCGGCTATAGCCACGGTTGGGTTGGGAAAAGGGGGTGGGGGGACTTGGAAGGATCCCCTCTTATCAGTAGCCTCGGGGCTCCCCCAGCAGCCCAACTGGCCTCCATGAGGACTAGAAGCTTGAGCCTCCAGCCAGGTAATTGGGGGGAAGGGGCTTTCCGCTGGGCTCAGGGCCAGGTTGGGAAAAGTGGGTGGGGGGCTTGGAAGGGCCTCGGGCTCCCACAGCAGCCCAACTGGCCTCCATGAGGACTAGAAGCTTGAGCCTCCGCGATCCTGGCAAGCTGGCTGGCACGTGCCTTGCTTGCACCCGGAGTGGATGCATTGCAAACGTGCCCTGCATTGCTAAGCCCCCACCCCACGGGGGGGGGGGGCTTTTGATTGTGGGTCTGGGGTCCACACACTCACACACTCACACACACACACCAGTTGAAGCCGACCCGGGCTGACCCAGCTTGGAGTCCTTTGGAAGGGCAGCTGCACGCGTCATCCCAGGGAATATTTTGGAGGCGCTGGATCTGGGGGAAAGGGGAAGGGGCCGGCCTTGTGGGTGGGGGGCGAGGTTGGGCCAGCCCCGCCCTCCCCTTCAGCTGGGAATGCCCGATGCCTCAGAAGAGACCCCCACACACACAAGGGCACCCCAGAAATGGAGGGAAGGAAGGAACGGAAAAGTTTGCGCTCCAGTCACTTGTCTGCTCCTTCCCTTCTTTCTTTTTATCTTCCTTGCCTTTTTCTCGTTCCCTCCCTCTCTTTTCCTGCCTTCCTTTTTTCCCTCCTTCCTTCCTCCCTTCTTGCTTTTCTCTCTCTCCTTTTCCTTCCTCCCTCTCTTTTCCTTCCTTTTTTCCTTCCTCTCTTCCTCCCTCCCTCCTTCTCTTTTCCTTCCTCCCTTTTTTCCCTCCCTCCCTCCCTCCCTCCC
>NW_020717310.1:0-56076 GCF_900518725.1 Notechis scutatus
ATCCAACAACCGAGGTCAGGCCTGTCACCCTACAAAACAAATAAGAAAACCAACCAAACACAACACAAAACTTATAACCTGAGAAAGATTTCAACAAAATAAGACCAAATCCTGAAATTTGTGAAATTTCAGATACATCATATATAAATAGATAATATTTCATGTAGTTCAGTAGTGTTATTCAGTTTTTGGCAGGATAGTTTATAGAAATCTCAGTGGAGGCTTATTTGATGACTCCAAAGAGAGGCAGAGGTATTAACAGTGGGAGATATTAACACTGTTGAGAAAGTCCAGAAATATTTAACAAGAAGAGTTCTCCACTCCTCTACTCATTGCAGAATACCTTATGCCACCAGACTCGAAATTCTAGACCTAGAAAACCTAGAACTACGCCGCCTTCGGTCCGATCTAAGTATAGTACATAAAATCATACATTGCAATGTCCTACCAGTCAATGAATACTTCAGCTTCAACCATAACAACACAAGAGCACACAATAGATACAAACTCAAGGTTAATCGCACCAAACTTGATTGCAGGAAATATGACTTCAGCAACAGAGTGGTCAATGTCTGGAATACTCTACCCGACTCCGTTGTTTTCTTCCCCAAACCCCAAAAACTTTAACCTTAGACTGTCTACTATTGACCTCACCCCTTTCCTAAGAGGCCTGTAGAGGGCGTGCATAAGCGCACAAACGTGCCTACCGTCCTTGTCCTATTGTTTCTTTTATTTTTCTGAAATGTATCCATTTCATGTATTCATAACTATGTTTATTCTTATTATCTTGTAAGTGATTGACAAATCAAATAAATAAATAAAAATAAAATAAATAAAAAATAGAGATGGATAGGTGTAAAAACGAGCAAGGAAAGTGGTTAGTCTGTCTCAGTCTGTAGTTAGGGATGCCAGCAGAGACATGGAGGTGGAGCATTCAGGACAAGAAGCAAGAGATAGAGAAGTCAAAATGGTAAAATTACAAAATGTGGAAAAGAGAAAAGGAATGTTATTCAGAAAGACTTCTGATGGTGCCATGAAAAAGTATAATAGCTTGGACAAAGGACAAGAGGAATGGAAGACAATACTCATATTTTATTGACTTATTCACTTATTGATCACATAAAATGAGGACCCACGTTGTTGTAGGCAATATGCTGCCATTGTAAACCGCTCAGAGTGCTATAAAGCACCATGGAAGCAGTATATAAAGTATATAAAGTGCTGTTGCTATTTATATAGCTATCCCTTTCACACAAGTTGACCCTGGGCAGCGTACAATCATGATATATCTCTTTAGATAAGAAAGAAAGGGAAGTTGAGAAATGAAAGAAGAAAATAGTGAGAGGTGGAGAAAGGAAGACTTGAGTAACCAAATGTTCTATTGGGTAAAAATCATCAACCGTTTTTAACTATCACAACTTTATGCAAGAGCTCAGGTATCTCTACACACACACACACACAATCTTGCAAGATTTCATGATGATTTCAGAACAAAACATAAAGAAACCTGCCCATCCAGAGTTGAAAACTTACATCAGCCAAGATGTTAGGACTGGAGAGGATGTGTAGATGAGACCGTTCAGGACACATCACTGGTGACCAGTAACTGTGCCCTGGAGGTAGGTATTATATAAGTGACTGTGCGTAAATCTGGATTATGAGGAGAAACCTGGGCTTTTGCTGGTGTATCACTGCAGTGGCCCTCAACCCCGCAGACCTGGTTGTGGAGGACTTTCCCTCTATGCCTTAGTTTTGAAGAACATCCCATCTTAGAATTGGATCCAAGTTGACATGAAATTTCATAGCCTCCATGCAACCCATGGATTTGACCCGGGTAATTTTAGCTCTGATTCAGAGTTGTTGATGCTTGACCTAGATCCGGAAGACATGGTTATCTCTAATTTGTTGTGTTGGATCATTCTTTTTGTTTCAGGTTGTAGTCATTCTAGATCTTTGCAAAGATGATGGGCCCATTCAAATAGTTCCCCTCAGGTACCTGAGGAATTGTGAGGGTTTTCTGAAGATCCTTGGAGGGGAAATAAGTCACACACAAATGCAGTCTATTCAGATTTGATGGCATCTCGATGAAACAAATGTTTCAGTTTCCCAATGGGCATATAAATGTACTTTTCTGTACTTGTACAATCTCTCATCAACCTGGAAAAAAACCCCTTCCTTTTATTGTCTCTGGGTGTCCTTGCCTTTTCAATATCTGCAGAAACAACTTGAACTGGAAGAGGAGAAAGAAGGAGGCTCCTTATGGATAAGAGGGAAGATTAAAAAAAGAAACCAAAGCAAAAGACCAGGAGGGAGAAAAAAAAGAAAACCATGGCTGAAAGTGACCCAAAAAATCTACCTGCAAGCAGGTAAAGGATAACTTTTGAACTGAATTTCTTATTTCCAGACTTGCTTGCTTGCTTACAATAGGCATTTAGTTCCCAACTGCCTATTGTTTTGTTGTTGTTGTTGCTTTTAACTGTGCAGTCACTTGGTTTGTGTCTCTCAGTCTCAATTGTTTAATAAATAAAGTAAACAATAGATAGATAGATGATAGATAGATAGATAGATAGATAGATAGATAGATAGATAGATAGATAGATAGATAGAAAGAGGAAGGAGAGGAAGATTGGAGAGAGAGATGCATTGGTAGATGTAGACAGAATTGATTAGATAGATAGGAGAGAGAAAGAGAGACAGAGAGAGATAGCAATAGCACTTAGACTTATATACCACTTTATAGTGCTTTACAGCCCTCTCTAAGCAGTTTACAGAGTCAGCCTCTTGCCCCTAACAATCTGGATGGAAGGCTGAGTCAACCTTGAGCTGGTGACACCTGAACTGCCAAACTGATGGCAGCAGGTGATCAGCAGAAGTAGCCTGCAGTACTGCACTCTAACCACTGTGCCACCACAGAGATAATAGATTGATGACAGAGAGCAAGAAAGATGGGTGTTAATATTGCATTAATGTATATACAAAATTTTTACTATAGCACATTTTCCTCAAAGAAGCTAGCAAACATTTTAATAGTTACATACAAAAAAAATGGAAAGTCTATAAAAGGCATGTTCAACTTGTTCTCATGGGTCACATGCAGCCCTGGACAATTTTTGTATATAATATGCAGCCCAAGACAATTTTTCTTCACTCAATGTGGCCCAGGCAAGCCAAAAGGTTGGGCAACCATGACCTACTACATCACCAAGCCAAGAGCATTCATCCTCAGGAGAGGTTCAGAAAGTCAAGATGGCAGCTACAATCATGTGATCAAAGCCGCCACCACCACCCTTTTTTTACAGGCTTAGCCCAGGCAACGCACATCAAAAAAGGTGCAAATCTTTGATGGAAGGGTCATGGCCGACATTTTGACTCTTCTGGGTTCCCTGCAGATGGTTCTGCTCCAACGAGTGGAATTCAGAGGTGGTATTCAGCAGGTTCTGACCAATTCTGGAGAACAGTAGCAAAAATTTTGAGTAGTCTAGAGAACCGGTAAATCCCACCTCTGACTGGCCCCGCCCTCATCTATTCTCTGCCTCCCAGCTGATCGGCTGGATCTTCTTCTTGCCCTGCACAGGAGAACGGAGCTGGAAAGCAGGTTAGTGGGGTGGGGAGGGAATGGGGATTTTGCAGTATCTTTCCCCTGCCACACCCATCAAGCCACACCCACCAAGCCACACCCACAGAACCGGTAGTAAAAAAAATTGAATCCCACCGCTGCTGGAAATGTTTGAGGTTTACTACCTTCTCTCTTTCCCCCCTTTTGCAGTTCCAGACATGATTACGGTACATTTGGATCCTCACGCAGGAAAAAATTTGAGGCAGCTATTTCTGAAGGGAAGCTGACGGAGGCCCTCTCTCACATTCTGGACCAACCGAGCAAGTCCTTTGCCGATTTTCCTCTCCGCGTTGCTGTGGTAGGAGAGCCAGCCGCCGGGAAGTCCTCCTTCATTAACACCATGCAGGGCCCACACCTGGATGAGCCCGATGCAGCTGATGTTGCAACAAAAAAAGGCACGAGGGTAGAATTCGGTCAGGTTGATTTTTCAGAGATCACGTGGAACAAAGAATTACTTCGGGCAGAAGACGCCGATGGCAAGGAGGTAGACTTAAAGGACTTCCATTACTTCATCATAGTAGACCCTCAGATTTGCCAGGCCATTCCTTTGCACCTGGTGCTTAAGATCCAAAAAATGGACAAAGAGTTTTCTCTGGTTCAAACTAAGGCAGACCTGCAACTGGAGGAAGCTAAGAAGCGACGACCATCTAAGGACGGTGAGGAGAGTCTCTTCCTCATGGTAGATTCCTGCAGGGAGTCCTTGAGAAATAAAGGGGTGAAAGAACCTCAAATCTTTGCTGTTTCCAGCAAGGATCCTCAGCACTTTGATTTCCCCTCTCTACGGGAAACCTTGATGAGCGAGGTCTTGTGGAAGAAGATTCTTGCTGTCCTTTCTCCTGTTTTGGAAGGGAAGGCAAAAAAAATAAAGAAAAAGAGCTGGCTGCTCACCGTTCTCTCTGGATTTATAGCTGGGATCCCCGTCCCAGGAATTGCATTCTTAGGGGGCCTTGTCATCCTCATGATGTTTGCTTCCTGGTGCTGCCGTAAATTTGGTGTGGATGACCCATCTCTCTCCAAAGTTGCAGAGTTGATTAAAGTATTACTCCCAGATCTGAAATCAAAGATGACCTCCCAATCCAAAAAGAAAATGGTTTTACAGAAGCTGCCAGATTCCCTGGGATCTTCAGTGATGATTGCAGAATATATTTATTGGAATCGTTTCCCCATCATTGGCTGCATATTGTCGGTAGTAATTTCACTTATTTCCTCTTTCTTCACCCTGAATAAACTTCCGTCAGATGTTAAGAAAGATACCCAGAATGTTGTAATTACAGCTTTCAAACCGAAGAAGACAGAACCTGAAAACTCATAAATTATTATTGGCCCAACAATGTAAAAACAAAAAACCACCCAGCTTTCAAATCCTTGGATGCAGTTCCAAAAATTACTGCAAATTGAAGGGTGTTTTGGTTTTTTTTAGGAATAATGCATTTTTTTTAATGTGACAGATGTGGGGAAATTATTAAATCCATGACCAGACAGGAGTCCCATTAAATTTAGTTTTAATTTAACTTAATAGGCAAAATATAGTATTTTTCTTAAAAAACCCATCCAACTTATGTTTTGTAGCATGGGAGCCACTGTCAATCAAGGACCAAGTTCAATTCTTAGCTAGAACAAAATTTTGCAAAGCTGAAATTTGATTAGATGAAATATAGATTTGTATGATAGAAAACTCACAAAGTGCATAGTTATATTGCTTCCATCTTATCAGAAAAAAGAATTCCACAATCCTCCCCCCTCTTCAATTACATATAATATGGCCCTTTATCTCAACAAAACAGTATGAGAAGTGCATATGTGAATCTGATTGGTAAAACATATGATTTCTACTTTATTTTATTTATGCCCTTTATTTTATTTTCAAAGATAGGGTCTTATTACTGTTCATTTGTATTTTGCATTCTGATATTTGCCTAATGGTTAATCAATAAAGTAAATTCGTATTAGAGTTGGTTTCAAAGTCAGCCAGATGTTTAGACTGGATTTGCCATTTTTATCCTCCTATCAAGTTCCCCCCAAGGACTGAGAAAGGCGGGTATTGTTTGATGGTGTTAACATTATGTGATGTAAGCTGTTCCTAGTAAAGCTGCCTTTTGCAATTGACTGATGGGGATTGTGTCAATGCCAACAGTGTTCAAGTGGTCCTTCAGATGTTTTAGGATTGCACCTATAACTGCTGATACCAGCTTTGTAACAATCATTCTATTTATATTTGCAGGATTTTGTATTTTGTGATTTTTTCCCCCCAGTTTTTTTTATCTTCTGTTCTGCTGTTTCCAGGGATTGTCACATCCACTATACAGACTTTTTTATTTTTCTTATCAACATGTGCTAAGTCTGGCTTGTGATGTTTCAAGTGCTTGCCTATTTTAATTTTAAAGTTCAAGAGCACTCTTCGTTTTCTATTTCTGGATCGATTTAGTGATCCCATCGGTTCCTTCTTACAGGCAAATGGAAATTCTTGCAGATCTTCCATCACCACACCATCATTGCTACTTCGTCATGTCATTGTAAAAATTGTAATTGTGATAATGATTAATTAATAAAGTATTATTATCTATTCACAAGAATGTGGAATCACAGCTACCAGGTCTTTAGCTAGTGTGGGCCTTCAGTTATTATAGTTTGTTGCATAGTCAGCCATCTGTTTAAACTAGAGTTGTCATTTTTATCCAGCTATTGAGTCCTTCCCAAGGACTTGGGATAGGCAGATGTGTCGCTTGATGGCATTAAAGCTACTATTATCTTAGTATGTAAACTATTCCAAATAAAGCTGCCTTCTGCAATTGACTGATGGAGATTTGGTCAATGCCACTGGTGTTCAAGTGGTGCTCCAGTATTTATAGTTATTATTGTTATCCTCCTACATTCTGTGGATGAGAGGTAGCATATTAGGTCATGGAAAGGAAGGTAGTCCTCAACTTACTATCACAATTGAGCCCAACATTTATGTTGTTAAGTGTGAAATCTATTAAGTGAGTTTTGCCCTATTTTACGTATGTTCTTGCCACATTTGTTAAGTGAATCACTGCAGTTGTTAAATTAGCAGCATGGTTGTTAAGTAAATCTGGCTTCCCCCATTAACATTGCTTGTCCGAAGGATGTAAAAGGTGGTCATAAATGTGAGACAGTTATCGAGCATCCAAATGTAAATCACATGACCCTGAAGATGCTGCAGCGGTCGTAAGTGCAAAAAGCGATCATAAGTCCCTTTTTTTCAGTGATGTTGTAACTTTGAACCACCACGAAATGAACTGTTGCAAGTTGACGAATACCTCTACACGCATTTATTTTTTAATCATTGATTTTTAGGTGAAACCGGTCACAGAAAGGAATAAGCTCTGTTTTTTTTCCTGGCAGAGGGCTATCAAAGCAAACTAAAAACAAAACAAAAGGAGAAATGTTTCCCCTTTTGCATTTGAGTGTGCAAGAAGGACCAGGAAAGGAGAAAGGGAAAGAGGAAAAGAGAAAAAAAAAGAAGGGAAGATGGGAAGAGAGCAAGGAAGGAAAAAGAAGGAAAGAGGGGAAGGAAGAAGGAAGGAGAAGGAAGAGGGAAGGAAAAAGAAGGAAGGAAGGAAGGAAGGAAGGAAGGAAGGAAGGAAGGAAGGAAGGAAGGAAGGAAGGAAGATTATAATGAGAGTGTGGGAGGGTCAGAGGGGAAGTCCTGCCTTAGCACTTGTCCACCACAGGTGCCCGCGACACAAGTGGTATCCAGCTGGCCCTGCCGCCACATTCCCCCCCCCCAGGTCAAAAACAACCCTGATGTGGCCCTAATTAAATCGAGTTTGACACCCTTGCTTCAGTTGCTCTGCATGGCTACTGTCCCCTTGATTTTCTACTCCCTATTTCACCATTATTCTATCTCTTCCATAATAAACTCATCCTTCTTTAGCTCTGCTCTGCTCACCCAGCAAAGCCTACAAACAGGCTGTCAGCTCTGGAAACCATATTAGTATCAGACGCTTCCACGCTGCCGCATTCTTGAGCCTGGGAAAATGGGAGAGGGGGATTTATTGGAGCGTACGTGGTTAGACATAATAGCATTCTTCTTCTAAGTCAAGGTCATGTTATTTCTGCACCTGGGTGAGGGGACATCTCAAGTTGGGACGGATGGTGATTGGGGCACACCCACCATGCCATGCCCACAGAGCCAGCAGTAAAGCAGGTAGCTGGTAGGTAGGTAGCCGATAGATAGATAGATAGATAGATAGATAGATAGATAGATAGATAGATAGATAGATAGATAGATAGATAGATCAGAGGTGGTATTCAGCAGGTTCTGACCAGTTCTGGAGAATCAGTAGTGGAAATTATGAGTAGTTCGGAGAACCAGCAAATCCCGCCTCTGACTGGCCCTGCCCCATCTATTCTCTGCCTCCCAAGTCCCAGCTGATTGGCTGGGTCTTTCTTTTGTTGTCCTGCACAGGAGAACGGAGCTGGAAAGCAGGTTAGTGGAGTGGGGAGGAAATGGGGATTTTACAGTATATCCTTCCCCTGCCCTGCCCACCAAGCCATGCCCACAGAACCAGAAGTAAAACATTTTGAATCCCATCACTGGTGTGGTCTAGTCGGCCTCCTGCACCACGGCCTGGGGGGGGGCGTTTTTGCCCTCCCCGGGCTCCGGAGGCTTTCCTCGAGCCTCCAGGAGGTTGAAAACGGCCTCCGCAGGCTCCGGAGGCTCTCTGGAAGCTGGAAACTTCTGGCCTTCCCAAACTTCCTGGAGGCCCGTTTTTCACCTTCCCTGAGCCTCCACATGCACGCTGCACTTACTTGCATCCAAAACGGGCTGGGGGGGGACTCGGGGGGGGGGGGGGCAGCCATGATTGGGATTTGGGGGTTCTCTGAACTGCACAGAATCTTAGCTAGGGGCCTCCATAACTGAGCATTAATCATTCTATACACAAAATGGTTGCCAGTAAACACAATCCACCGGATAATTTTCTTGCGCGCATTCCAACAATAGAAGGAAGCCTCTTTCAGATACAGTGTCGTGTTCCTGGAACAGGTCCCAAAGCTATTTATTAGATCACGGAAAGTCTCAACCGATAAGTTCGTTTAGAAACTTATTTATTTATTTATTTATTTATTTATTTATTTGATTTGATTTGATTTGTCAATTGTTTACAAGATAATAGTATAAGTATGTACGTAGTTATGAATACATGAAATGGATACATATAAGAAAAATAAAAGAAACAATAGGACAGGGACGGTAGGCACGGTTGGTGCGCTTATGTACAGACCTCTTAGGAAAGGGGTGAGGTCAATAAGGTGCCACATCATCATTTAAATAAATTGGAAACTGAAAGAAAGGCCTTGAGGTGGTCACTTTCTCCCTCCCTCTTTCTCCCTCTCTCCCTCTCTCTGTTTTTCCTCTCTCCTTTGTCCCCCCCCCCCCCGTCTCCCTCCCTCTCTCCCCCTTTGTTTTTCTTTGTTCTCCCTCTCTCTCTCTCTCTCTCTTTTCCCTCCCTCTCTCCTCTGTCCCCTCTTTCTTTCTCTTTTTCCTCTCTTCTTCGTTCTCTTAGCTCTCTGACCTCTCCTTCCCTCCCTTCCTCCTTCTTCCACCCCAGCTTTCGTGCCAACCGTAGAAAAGCCTTTTCGGCAGGAGACTCGCCTGGCCTTCCCACGAACGAGTTCCTTCCAGGAGAGGGCAGCCGCGCCGCCGCGTAAATAAAACTCCGGAGCCAATTCAGACGAGCAAGTCAGAAGCAGGAAGCGCCCGCTCGAAAGCGGCAGCGACGAGAAAGCGCTTCGGCTCCCGAGTTCTCCGGCCACAGGTAAAGTCAGTCCGGAGGCGGTGGCGGGGAGAGCGCATCCCGGCAGCCTCCGCCGCCCCTCGATCTCCTCTCCAACCCGCCCCCCTCCCCCCCCCCACACACACACACCCCGGGGCTTTAGTCAAAGTTACGGGACAGGACGGCTGTTTGCCCATGTTGGCTTATTATTCGGAGCATCTCTGCCGCTCCAGGGACAAAGGTTCCCCGGCCTTGTTGAAGCTGTAAAAGTGACAAGCACACAAAACACCCTGTCCAGATTCCAAAAGGGCGCCCCGGGTGCCCAAAGGACCAGGGAGCTCCCACTCCGGCGATCAAGTTTAGAGGAAGGAGAGAGAAAAGGGAGGAGGGGGGAAATGTAACGGGATGGGACCATAGAAAACGGAGGCAGATGGGGACAAATGTTGCAAGATTAAAAGAGAAGCAAGCCGCCTTGGGGCAGAGAATGGGAGCGGGGTGGGAAGGAAAACAGCCTTTATTATTCTGCTTTTGGCTCAGCAGCTCAAACGTAGTCTTTTCCTCCTTCTCCGTTTTTCTACAACAACCCTGCGAGGGAGGTTGGAGAGAGAGAGAGAGAGAGAGAATTAGAACTTAGAATAACTTTATTGTCCCTAGGGAAAACTCCAAATACCCCTAACGAAGAATTGATAATACATAAAGTAACGGAAAATGCTGAGATGAACATGTTAACATGAAAGAAAAAGATGACTGAATTCTTTTTAATTTGGAACAATTAGTATAAATGGTTAACAAACAGAACTAAGAAGTGAGACAAGAAACCTAACTGGAGTAATCCTTAAGAGAGTAAAATATAAATTTGTAAATTATACAAAGATATAAGGATAGTAATTATAGTTGAAGTTATCAGTGAATATTAGACAAATGTAATATAATGTATTGTGATGTTTAAAACAAGAACTTGTATGGGTGTCAAGAATGCTGTCAAAACCATGATGTTTTATGATGTAATAAAAGAAACTCAATAAAAATATATATTTTTAAAAAAGAATAACTGTATTGTCATTTTAAAATGTACACTAATTGGCATATATTAAAATGAAATTTCATTGCATACAGCTCTCAAAGGGCCATTACCTCCAATATACACTGCAGAAACATGACAAAAATATAAACGAAGAAAACATCATGCATATACCCAGACCCACATATGTTATATGACACAGAGAAACAACATAGTCTCGTTCGGATGTATGAGGTAAAATAACTTCTGAGATACCAAAGGAAGCAGAATTCAATGGAAAGAGCCCGCAGACGTTTAACTAACAAAGTTTTCGTAGTTATCCCGGTTATCAACTAAATCAAATAATGTAAGACTTAGCGTGGCATGTGAACTCAGTTGAAGGAACTTTGCTGGGTTGCTAAATAAATTCATTTCTGTTGACAAAGATGTTGAGACTCTAGAACAGGGGTCTTCAAATTTGACAGCTTTAAGACTTGTGGACTTCAACTCCCAGAATTCCTCCTCCAGTCATGTTAGCTCAGGAATTCTGGGAGTTCAAGTCCACAAGTCTTAAACTTGCCAAGTTTGAAGACCCTTGCTCTAGAAAGAGTGCAGAGAAGAGCAACAAAGATGATTAGGGGACTGGATTAGAGGCTAACATATGGTTGCAGGAACTGGGTATGTCTAGTCTAATGAAAAGAAGGGCTAGGAGAGACATTTATTTATTTGATTTGCCAATTGTTTACAAGATAATAAGTATAAGTGTATACATAGTTGTGAATACATGAAATGGGTACATATAAGAAAAATAAAAGAAGAATAAGAGAAACAATAGGACAGGGACGGTAGGCACGTTGGTGCGCTTATGCACGCCCCCTACAGACCTCTTAGGAAAGGGGTGAGGTCAATAGTAGACAGTCTAAGGTTAAAGTTTTTGGGGTTTGGGGAAGAAACTACAGAGTCGGGTAGAGTATTCCAGACATTGACCACTCTATTGCTGAAGTCATATTTCCTGCAATCAAGTTTGGTGCGGTTAACATTGAGTTTGTATCTATTGTGTGCTCTTGTGTTGTTATGGTTGAAGCTGAAGTATTCATTGACAGGTAGGACATTGCAATGTATGATTTTATATACCATGCTTAAATCAGACCGAAGACGGCGTAATTCAAGGTTTTCTAGTTCTAGAATTTCAAGTCTGGTGGCATAAGGTATTCTACAGTGAGTGGAGGAGTGGAGAACTCTTCTTGTGAAATATTTCTGGACTTTCTCAATTGTGCTAATATCAGATATGTAATGTGGGTTCCAGACTGATGAACTGTATTCGAGTATTGGTCTAGCAAATGTTTTGTATGCTCTGGTTAGTAGTGTGATATTACCAGAGAAAAAGCTACGTAGGATTAGGTTAACAACTCTTAATGCCTTTTTGGCTATGTAGTTGCAGTGGGCTCTAGCACTTAGATCATTAGAGGTGAGTATTCCAAGGTCCTTTACAGAGCTTGGGTCATCAACAAGATCTTGACTATTCAGCTTGTATTTTATTTTCTGATTTTTTTTGCCAATATGTAAAACAGAGCATTTATTTGTTGAGATTTGAAGTTGCCATTTGTTTGACCATTCTGATACATAGTCGAGATCTTTTTGTAGGGTAGCAGTATTGTCTGTGGTATTGAACAGCTTTACATCATCAGCGAAAAGAACGCAATTGCTCTTAATATGATCGCAGAGGTCATTTATCATAGCAGTCTTCCAATATCTCAGGGGCTGCCACAAAGAAGAGGGAGTCAAGCTATTCTCCAAAGCACTTCAAGGCAGAAGAAGCAACAGGTGGAAACTAATCAAGGAGGGAAGCAATTTAGAACTAAGGAGAAATTTCCTGACAGTTGGACCAATTAATCAGTGGAGCAACTTGCCTCCAGAAGTTGCCTCACCCGGTGTATAATATTGTCCTTCTTTCCTCTTCTTTTCTCCTAGGCTTGGCTATGGCAATGCAGGATCAATTCATACCATCAAATGAGGAGGAGGATATTTTCAAAGACTATGATGTCATCACCAATGAAGATATTGAACAGATTAAGGATGCTCTTGAAGAAGGGAGAATGGACAAAGCCATTTCCAAGATTATGGAAAACCTTCAAGCCCTGGAGGACATCTGTTTGAACATAGCAGTAACGGGAGAATCCGGCTCAGGGAAGTCCTCCTTCGTCAATGCCATCCGAGGGCTAGGAGATGAGGAAACTGGTTCTGCTCCCACTGGAGTAGTGGAGACCACAGAGAAGCCCACACCTTACCCACATCCCAAGCACCCCAATGTCACCCTGTGGGATCTACCTGGAATTGGTACACCAACATTCCGCGCCAGCACTTACTTGAAGCAGGTTCAATTCTCCCGCTATGACTTCTTCATCCTCATTGCCTCAGAACGCTTCAAGGCCAGCCACGTCCAGCTGGCACAGGAAATCTGTCACCTGGGGAAACAATTCTATTTTGTGCGCTCCAAAGTGGATTTAGAGCTGGAGGCCAGCAGAAAACGACGACCACAAACTTACAATGAGGAGGCGATACTGGGACAGATGCGAGAAAACTGCCAGAAGTGCTTAAGGGCTGAGAATATGCACAATTCCAGAGTGTTCCTTCTCTCCAACTGGGAGATAAAGAAATATGACTTCGAGATGCTGGAGGAAACCTTGGAGAAGGAATTGCCAAGCCATAAGAGACATGCTTTTCTCCTGGCCCTGCCAAACATCTCTCTAGCCATCCTGCAGAAAAAGAAGTTGGCTTTACAGAGAGAGATCTGGAAGCTGTCTATTGTCTCCGCTGGAGCGGCTGCTATCCCTATTCCAGGCGTTGGGGTAATCTGTGATGTAACCATCCTGATCAAATACCTCACAAAATACCGCAACAGTTTTGGTCTGGATGAGGAATCTCTTGCCAGGTTGGCTAAGAAGGCCAACAAACCCGTGGAGGAGATCAAAGAGGTAATAAAGTCACCGCTAGCTAAAGAGATCTCCAGAGATTTAGTTCTGAAGCTGCTCACCAAAGCTGGTGGTGGGGCACTCATGTTTATGGAGTACTTCGTCAGCACAATACCCATCTTTGGTTCCGTGGCAGCTGGAGGGATCTCATTTGGCACCACCTACTACATGCTCAAGAGCTGCCTGGATGAGGTGTCCCACGATGCCCAAAGTGTTTTCATCAAGGCTTATGAATCTGAGGTCTGAAGGAATTTAGATTGGGAATGATTGGGAGTGATTAGGAACAGATTGGGAATGAGCGCGCAATTAACATTAGGTGTACAGAATCAAACGTTGTTGTTTTCACAAGCCCATAACTAAATTCACCAGCTGGAAGAGGGGGAAAAAAACATGAAGCATAAAATGTGGCCTTTTGCAATAATTTTTTATGGTAGTTGAGCAGTGAGCTACTTTATTTCCATTTATTGCAAAATATAGCGAGTATGGCGGATTCCAGGATATTATGTCATCGCTGTAAAACTATGTTTCCCAGTGTTCTTCAGGGAAAGACAAATAAGGATGAAGTTGGTATTTGTAAAGCCCAAATTGCCCTGTATTTAGGATTTCCTATATTTGACACATTCAATAACTGATCAAACCGTCAAAGCTGACACCAGACAGAGCATAGAAAAGCTCAAAAGTACTGCAAGATCTGGCCCATAGAATCATCAAGGTTTGGATACCATTGAATGGATAGCATCATCTTCATTTTCATCAATCAAAGACCTCCTTGCAATGATCTGCTTTTTAAATTGTAAGTTAGGACTTCCTTATTGTGCTGGTTCATTTTAATTGAAGCGGAGTAATTTGTCAAATTGCAGATTGGTACCAATAATGAATGTTTTGAGATTTCCTGAAGATCTGGATGGCCCCGGGTTGAAATAATTGTTTCAAGAGTAAATAGTGAATTTTAATACTTCTCTCTGTTGTTCAACAATAAAGCCACAAGCCGTCAAGGAACAGGCCTTCTACTTGAGGAGGAGGCTGGATTAGAAGACCTCCAACTCTTGTTATTCTAGTGTTGTGGTGGCACAGTGTTTGGAATGCAGTACTGCAGGCTACTTCTGCTGATTGCCGGCTGCCTGCAATTTGGCAGTTCGAATCCCACCAGGCTCAAGGTTGACTCAGCCTTCCATCCTTCCGAGGTTGGTAAAATGAGGACCCAGATTGTTGGGGGCAAAAGGCCAACTCTGTAAACCGCTTAGAGAGGGCTGTAAAAGCGGTATATACGTCTAAGTGCTATTGCTATTCTCTGGAGAAGAAGTTTAACACTGGGAAAGAATGAAAGAAAGAGGTCATCACTGAGGTGGATAGATTCAGTTACAGAGGCAAGGAGCGCACTTTTTAGGCAGACTGAAAAGATCAGACTGAGGACAGATCATCATAGAGAAAATCTGTGTGACTGCTTGGAGTCAATGACTTCAGCGTACTTAATAATTCAGTTATTCTTGACTTTTTCTTCTATGTTGATACATGCTGTTCAGTCACATTTTTGTGTTGGGTGAATGAGTAAAAACATTTTTGTGTGAATGGAGCAGCTAGAAGCTTTTGTGAATGAACCTGTAGAATGACAATGGATCATTCAAAAGTTGCTCTTTTGCAGCAACAATTTGATCTACTTAAAAAAATCCACCAAGAAAACTGCAAAATTGTTGCTGTTAAATTTCTGATGGGTCTATGTCATGCCTTATATATAAAAATCCTGGCTCTTCCATTTTTTCATTTCTGACTTACTTTCCCATTCCCTGTTGAACATCTCATCTCAGGAATAGATGCAAGTGCTGTGATACTTTATGTAACTTTGGTTGCCTTGTGATTCACATCTTTATGAAATAAAATCAGGTCCAAAACTCTTTAAAAAAACCAGTTGCTCTTTCACTTCTAATATGAGCAAGGCCTGGCTAGCCACCTGCAGACACACCATGGAGAGCACATAACCCGTCAGATGTCAAGGTCCTCTTCAAACACAATGGATGAACATCAATATGAGCAAGTTGGTTTATTTACTTTTTTATTCCCAGGAAGGTTTTCTTTTTTTTAACTTTACACAGTTTTTAACAAAGGAAGTTTGAATGAAAAGAAAATTCCTGGTTGTTGTTTTTTCACTTCCTGCAATTGTATTCCAAAGATGTCTAGGGAGATTTTCAATTATCCATGGTTTTCCCAAAGGTGCTTTTTGCAAAGGGCAACTGGACTTTGTTTTTTTCCCTTTGAAACTCACTTCTCATCCAAGAAACCTCCTTCTGAACTTCTTGGATGAGACATGAAATGTTTTCAAAGGAAAAAAACCAAGAAAGTCCAGCTGCCTTTTGGAAAAAGAATTTCTGGGGCACCCCAAAGATACTAAGTCAGAAACATTACAAATAAAAATATTAGTTCCTTGCCAAAAATAAGACCCTTTAAAAAACTTTTACATCAATTTATTTGGATACTGTGACAAATTTGAATGTGCATGTTATGTATTAGGATTCTGCCACTCTTCAGATGCGAAGCAATACTGGATGAAACTCACAATACTGTCTAAAACTGGAGAGCAAACACTATATTAGAAACATAGGAGGTGAGGTTTTGATCCATAGATTTCAATTCAAAGCCATTCAATCAAGTCCATTTTGGATTGATGATTCAAGTTAAACTGAACTGAATCGACTTAAAGATCTGTTCAAAGTCAAACTGATTTTTGAAAGTGAATTGAAGACCCTAATTCAATAAATTCTTATCTTCAATCTGTATTGGACTAAATTGTTCAAACCGGAGCCAATTTGCTAGCCAAAATTGAAGGCAAAAAGAATCCAATTGCAAATTAAAAAATGAGAAGACCCTGCTATAATACTTTTCTAGATACCTCTCGTCCCACATATAAAAACGACTGTGAAAACTGCCGCATCTTTAGAATGACACTCCTCCAATACTTGCAAAGTGCAGATGATCACACAACAGTGATTTATTTTGTGTGTCTGTGTGTGTCAAAACATCCATCAAAATGGAAGCAACTTCAACAGTTTATTAAACAAGAATAACCATCCGTGCAAAAAAGAAGTCTGTCCAGTTTGCATCAGGGGACCAGGAAAAATAGGGCCAAACAGGCAGAAGGGACACAGGTTGGAATAGAGAGATAAGAAGGCAAGATACATGCCCCGCAAAATGAAAGCTTTTATGAAGTAGGGTGGAAACCCTGCGAATAAACAAACAACACTAATTCCCCACTGATCTTTGGCCTCACCTGCTATTGCAATGCAGAGGAGTTTCATTGTCCCCCTCCCATCAGGAGACTGCAGATTTGAACCCTCCCTTGTTCAAGACCCAGCAGCTCTGGAATTAGTATAGGAGCAGCTCTCCCATCTAGGCCAGACCCCAAGGGACAAGATCCGTTTTGAACAAGATGGTCCTTTAGGGATGGCAAAGCCAATCTTGCATTTTTCCTCTTCAATCTTCCGGGACCACCGAAGGAGTTGCACCTCCCTTCTCCGGGAGACATAGCGTCCTGGGCCTCGGCATGATGGGGCAGATACCCTGGTCTGCTCCAGCTCAGGGATGGCAATGCCTCTCAGCAGTTCCAGTATGGAGACACGGTGCTCACGCCAGCAGCCGGCTATACTCAGAGAGAGCAGAGGACTTCTTGACGCCATCCCAGATGCGCGCTGCATAGTGGAACCTGGGGGGGGAATATCAGGACTCAGGTCAATGTGTACTAGGTGAAAGTTCTCCATTATGGAAAGTTCTCCATCCCTGGCAAAGGCTATGGTGTCTGATACAAGAGGTCTGGAGCACGCCAATTAGCTTCCTCCTCCATGTTGTGGCCCGCCAGCGGAGCTGGTGGCAGACTCGGACAGTGAGAGACTGGGGAGGAACATGGGCCAGTCCTGGAGTCTGGGGAAGGCTCTGACAAGGGCTCTGCATCGGAGGCAGAGAGTGGGCCAGGGCCGTCTGACAGTTATCAGCTGCCTTCAGAGTCAGACATCAGTCAGGCCGAAGAACAGCTGGAGCCTGTTCCCAGTGTGCGCATGCGCAGAGCTGCCAGGAGAAGGGAACAGTTAAGGAACAAGGGTTGACTCAGGAGTAAAGGCTCAGGTGGACGGTGAATGTCATAGGGAAAAAAGAGGAGTGAAAGGGGAGCGGTGTTTGCAGGAGACAATTAGTTCGTTTAATTAGGGTGAAGATTTGTTCCTGACTCCTTGCCAAGTATTTTTTGTTACAGCATGGCACTTTGAAGCTATCGGCCTGGCAACTCTGCAAGCCTGATAAGGTCTGTGATTGTAAATCACTCTTAAGAGACTGTTTGCCAGGACTTTGCTGGATGTGAATGAGAGGAATTCACATTAGCTTAAATAATGTCAGGACGAGGAGTCTGCTTCGTGATTTTGTGAAGCCTAGGTCAGAACACTCCAAGGTGTGAGACGGAGGATCTGATCTAGGATGTCTTGGCTGCCACAAGTCCCACCGGCCTTAGCTGCAGTTAAACACAGGCTTACCAGTTCTTTTCTGTCAGGATCGTATGGGAGAGCTGAGGCCGGGACATGGACATCATCTGGCTCCGAAGCTTGGCAATGAGAGACTGGAAGCTGGGGTGTCCTTTGTATCCAGGAAGGAGGGAGAAGAGAGGGCCGCTGCCCGGGGCTGTAAAGTTAAATGGAAGATGGGGTGTTTACTCCCTTTTTTGGCAAGGCCAACAAGTCCCAAAAAGACTGTGAACAATCCCACAGGAACATGGAAGCCAACGGCTACCATCCCCCACATCTTCAGCAAGTTTATTTCTTTTCTTAGGATCTGAAAATTGAATCCCTGCCCAATTCCATATTCAAACAAATGGAAGCCCAAAAATTCTATGAACTTATTGGGACAGAACTATACAACTCATGATATTGAGCAGAAATCTGTCAGGGAGAAAAAAAAAAAACTTTGTCTTTTCCTCCCTGTTTCTCATTAAAATTATCTATTAAGCACTCCTTAGTAAAATGCAAAGCTCAGATCAGATTTTCTTTGTTTTGGAGAGAAACAGCATGCTGTATTAAAATATATACGTGTGGAGGAAAAAAAACCCAAAAGCAGGAAATGGTAGCATCCCCTCTCTATTTTCTGCCTCAAACAACCGATACAAAATTCCATAATGAAAGCAACTGCTGTTCCAAGTCAGGTTATTCTAATTAAGTGAGTATCTTAAATTCAGGTTTATCATCTTTATGTATGGGGAAGTGTTCAAAACATTTCAAGGTATTCCAAAACCAGAAGGCCTGGTTCACAGTGGACCCTGAAGTGATCTGACTCCAGAATGTGGCTGTTTTCCAGCCGGAATGGTTTTCAGTCTTGAAATGTTTTGCACGTTTGCTCTATCTGGATGTTTTATTTGGAGAGGATCTGGTCTGGAAGAAGGAAACAGAGGAGCTTTGTATTCTGACCTAAGGACAAGAAAAGGCCGGGAAGTGAATTCTCGGGACTCACTTGCTCTGGGCAGCACGTCATCTGTTTCAGAATCCATGAAGGGCAGTAAGAACAGGTTGACCTCTGTGTCCAGGTAGCTCTGTGGCAGGCCAGGGAATATGTTACAATCGAGCATGGAAAGGGTACCTATTAGGGGGGAAAAAAATATGGAACTTATAAGTTTTCCTGTCTTTTGCCAGGCTGAGCCTTCCAGGAAAAAGTGAATCCAAGTTTCTATTAGTGAGTGAATATATTTTTCTCTCTCTTTTGTGGGGGGTGGGGCGTGGGTACCAATTCCCTGAAAATGCATACAGCTCCTCAGAAGGTGAGTCTGTTGAATGGACATTTCCTTTGAGTGGGCATCTTCACCCTCCAAAGTTAATCCACTAGCTGACCGATTCTATACAGGAGAACCTCTGGTCATGAATGCTTCTGACTACGACCAAAAAAATCCACAGAATTTTTGAATCTGGTCATGAACACCTACTCAGGTGGTGATCAAACATGACCGACCCCTGACCCAAAATTCCTGAAGATGAAACATTCGAAGACAAAGAAACCACCAAAGTTATGGAACAAATTATGGTCCTGACCAGAGGTTCTACTGTACATCATCTAGTGCAGGAGTGTCCAACCTTGGCAAGTTTAAGACTTGTGGACTTCAACTCCCAGAATTCCTCAGCCAGCTTTGCTGGGAGTTGAAGTCCACAAGTCTTAAACTTGCCAAGGTTGGACACCCCTGATCTAGTGGAACAGCATCTGAGCATCGAATGACAGCCAGGAACAGCGTTGGTCATCAGTTAGGAGACCTAGTTAGTTCCTCCACCTTCTGGTTCCCAGGTTCCCTCTACATTTGATCCCGCACACCAATCTGGACGGCCTTGAATTTCCCCTGCTGTCTCCCGTCCCACAATTCTGCCAGAAAACACATACTCCGGAACAGCCTCCGAATCAAAAGTATATGCTCCAAATCCACGCCAATAATGCTTTGATCCAAACACAGCCCTTCCAATACTGGTTGGTCCTTTCATGAAATGTTTTGCACATCTTTTGTAAAAGATCCGTATTGCCCAAGTCTATCTTAAAAACCATACTTAAGAAAGTCAGCACTGTTTGCCTACTTAATTTTCTGCGAGACAGTTTTCAGACACAAGAAGATTTCATACTGGATGAATTCCTCCAGAGCCCATGGCAGCATCTCATATTCCTCACATCAGTTATCAGTTTGTCCACTACCCGTTTGAATTGCATTCCCAGTCAAGAACTGTAGTCCAGTCCTCCAAGTGAATTGGAAAGCAGGTCCTTACCTTTGTATTTCAGATGTGAATGCATCATAATCTTGTCAATAACAAGATGCATCTGTTTCAGGTTCCGAGGGCAGAAGTTTTCTCTCTTGGCTTTGTTTTGGAGAAAAACTAGAGATTGGGGGGGGGGGGGGGGGGGGGGGGGGGGAGAATGATCAAGAATCATGAGTTCTTGTTCTCTTGTTCTCATATTTGAAGCAAGTATGCAACCTTCCATGTGTACAGGAAGATTCTGTATGATGACAGAATCTAGAAATCTGCAAGCAAAGAAGTTTAATTCTCGTGCAAGAAGAAAGGAAAAAAAATATATGGAAAGCAACTAGAAAGGGATAGCACTTAGACATATACTGCTTCATAGTGCTTTACAGCCCCCTCTAAACGGTTTACAGAGTCAGGATATGCCCCCCAACAATCTAGGCTCTCATTTTACTGGCCTCGGAAGGATGGAAGGCTTGAGCTGGTGAGACTTGAACTGCCGAACTACTGGCGGTTGGCTGTCAGCAGAATTAGCCTGCAGTACCCCATTCTAACCACTGCGCCACCAGATGTCACAAGTGTCAGGCCCCAAGAATCAAGAAAGACAATAAGGAATTAATTCTAAGCGGTTTCCTTTATTGTTCCTCATCTTTACAGAGAAACCTGCAAACAAATGTAATTGCAGCATTAAATATATACTCCTAAGAATGTCCAGGGAAGAGCTGTCTTGATCAGGGATCCACGGCCCTTTGGGAACCGGGCCCCACAAGTGGCAGGCGAGCACGCAAAGGTTCATTTGCACAAGCGGCAAATACAAGCACGAAACTATCCCCCACCCCCGTTACCGCCACTGCTGCCAGTCCATAGAGCCGGATAGATGGGGGATTGCTGATCTTCACTCTCTTCCTCCCAGTTAAGCTATCTATACTTAGTAGCCTCTTGGCCCTCTGTATTACAGCCCCTTCCTCCTGGGAATCCAGACTACATTCCACCGCACACACAGGAGGGCACTATAAAGAAGGACTTGTGGTGATGCCCTTCTGTTTGGCCTCTCCTAGTCCCACCCTTCTTCACAATTTTCTACTTTAGCCACCCGCCACTTCCTGCCTCCCAGCCCAACTCCTCTTCGTTTGGAGACAGGACAATTACAGAGGGAAAAGCTTCTATTCTTCCATACCAATGTGTGGATAGTATTCGGTCCCCTCATCGGAGCCAGAAGAGCTGCTGGACTCATGGCTGGGAGACGGAGTGGAGGGCTTTACCATTTCAGCAGTCTGGAGGAACCTGCAATGGAGAAGAAAACCCTTCAACTCGTAGTAATCTTCCACCATAAGAGGAAAGACGGCAGGATTCTTCTGTTACACTTTTCTAATTTTGTTACTACAAAAATATCTCACAATGTTAATCTTGTCAGGAAAATTTAAAGAGGGAAGACAGATTTAAAGATGAGATATAAAAATTGAGGGTGGAAGGGGTCACACTGATTTAACCACATATATAGCAATCATCCAGGAAGCATATCCCATTGGTTTCTGTCTACTAGTTGGCATTAAAGTGATTGGTTACGTTTCCTCAAAGATCTAGAAATAGAACTAAACTAAAACAGTTATACATATATCAAGCTATTCAAAATTTAGTCGTCTTTGCCATTATCAAGAGATTCCCCAAATACCTACATTCAGAGAATTAATATTTAGTGACATCTATAGATAAGATTTGAGAATTCAAGTTTTGGTTTAAAAGAATAGGTTGTATACCCACTTCTTGCCTTAAGCAGCAGGAAATGGATTATTAGAAGACTCTGGACTTAAGCAGTTGACTATAGTTCTTTGTTCACAATAGGGTTCATTCCAACCCACCTCTCACCTGTATAGGCTCAAGTCAGTAAACCAGTCTTGCACCACAATCACCACATGGCAGACGGTGAAGAGGAAGGCAGCGATCTGAAGGGACTAGAAAGAAAGAAGCTTCAAGTAAATGAGCAGAAAGGCTGGAAAGGGCCCCTGGGTGCATGCCAAGAATCATGGCCAAATTCTTGGTCTGGAACTGCGTTCACAAGAACAAAAGATCTGTTTCCTGAACTGATGACATCATGATAATCACTTTTAAGAATGGTGAATTGACTGAAGGTGCAGTCCAACTGAGATATAAGTTACAAGGAAGGAAAACTGCAAGAAGACTAAGATAACTAATGTAAGGAAGGAAGGAGCACAGGATTATGACATGGCCAAAGATGGAAGAGTAGAAATTCTCACAATGTCAGAATTAGTGGAAATTACAAAACTAACCAACTTGGACAGAAAGAAAACAAAGTGCTTTGTTTAAAAGATTGGAAGACTTTTAGGGAATTTTTGTTTTTGTTTTTTAAAAAGTGAAATGATTTATAGATTTAATTGCTGAAACAGATGAGAATTAAATAAGGGGCTAAAGAATTTCTGGAAGTTAAGAAGGAGGGGAAACAATAGGTTTAATAACATCTGTTGGAAAGAAGGTTGGAAACAATTAACATTTCAAAACTTTAGAGTTATATCCTTTTGCTTTTTTTTTCTTACACAGTTTTCTCCCCCCCCCCCTTTGTTTTCTTAAGAAATGCTTTTCACTTTATATAAAATCCCCAAGAAACATAAATAAATAATAAAAAGGAAATGAAGAAGATGGATTTATTGTCCCCGTGTTTTCCAACATTCAGATTCCTTCAGCAACGAACATATGCGGACCAGAGCCCTCACCATTAACCCATTCCTACAGCTACCTGTCCTGTGCTCTACAAAAGATAAAATGGACCATTACCTGCATCTCAACATAAGTATGGGGTAGATTGTACTCTGGAGGCAGCTTGCGGTCATTATTGATCAGGTGATCTAGGATGGAGGGACTGAGAATGGGCTACAAAAAAAAAGGAGAAGGAAAACAATTGGGAGTTTTTAGCTATCATTCCTTAGCCAGAGTAACCCACGTCCTGCCCTTGGTTCTCAACAAAAGCTAATCATCCCTCTGGAGAAAACTGAATGGAGGACGAGGGTCCTGAATACACTTGTGTAACTAATTGATATTGTTTGTGTAACCAGCTCTTGGAAGCAGCATTTATACTGAACAAATAAAAAGAGCACCAGTTTGGTCTTGTGGTAAAGGCAGCAGACTGGAAACCGGGAGATTGGGAGCTAAACCAGATCACGGAAATATCACAACATCACCGACCTGAGTATCAAGGAAGATGATTCGCTCCTGGGTAATAAAGAAATCGATTCCACTAGTCTGGTTGCCCCCACGTTCTTTGATTTCTTGGCTCTGAGTGCGAAACACGTATGTCCTACAAAAGGGGGAAAAAACATTCATGGAAAAACGAAGGAGGGCTGACAATCTATTATGGGATAAACTTCAGGGAATACATTGAATTGCTGAACCAGTCTGGTGCAACACCATGTTCAAATGTTTAAAGAGCAAAGTGGCAGGGTCTAGAGTTCAGGGTCTCTGGGAGAGGAGGAAAGCAGCTGCGCCAGCTGAAAATAATAACTTACATATTTAAAACAGGAATATTCAAACAGCAAGGAAGCTGGATGGAAATTTCCGAACTAGTAATGGATACTGGCACTGTTAATATCCATATATTCTCAACATGGTGTGGTAGAAATGATTACAATTAAGGAATCTGCCAACAGTTTGGAACATCAGAGAGACAGAATTATAGCTTTATCAAGTAACAGCAAAGGCAGAAAAAGAAAGGCAGTATGTTCCGTGGATTTACAAATCTTCACGAACTGTGCATGCGTTAGATCTGATCAATGCAATGGAAAGACAAATCAATATTATTTCATGAGATCAAATTTTAACAATGTGTTTAAAAACTAAGCTGAATTGTTTCCTGTAACTATCGTTCTATGTTTTTCCTGGTTCCTTTTGTTCTGTTATGCTACACTAAAGCAAGAAAAAAACTTCCAAACTTAACCCCCATTAATGAATTAAGAGCCCCATAACAATCTTCATTTTCAAAGCTCATTGTCAAAGCTCTTTGATCAATCTGGTATCCAATGGCAAGGCAGTTCCTCTTCCTAATGCCCACCTACCTCTGATCTTCTTCAGGTTGATTGGCTGATAGCAGTGACATCACCATGGACTTCCCAGTACCTTGCAGTCCTAATACCCCAACTACAAGCAGATCTGTTTGGTCCAGGAGGTACTAATATAAGAGAGAGAGAAATGAAATGGGGAACAATTGTAAGCATAATACCTCATAAAGCTATGATGGCAGTTTAATATGTATTATCTACATTAAAACAAAATATAACCCATTTATATTGGCTAATAATGATGGAACTTATCAATCTATTATTTGTTTGTTCACACCCTTTTTAATCTTGTTCTTCAGTAGTTTATACCAAGTTGCATTCCAGCCAAAAGTTAAGATACGTGCAAATATTTAATAAAATCACTTGTGATTCTAACCAACTTATAACAAATAGCTTGGGACAGAATGGAAAGTTTTAAAAGCAAATACCTCTCTGCGTAGAAGTCCGGGGGAAATGGTTATTTGAAAGCTATAAAAACCGACTAAAAGAAAAAAAAAGCAAACGAAAAAGACATATTTGGAAAGCAACCTGTTCAAGACAACAAGCCAAATCAAAGCAGGGTTTCCAAGAAACTCGCAAGAACGGGAGATAGAGAATACAAAAAAACTACTACTAGATAATCCAGGTACCTCAATAGCACTGTCACACCAGTTCATCTGATCATCCACCAGCTTGATGCTATGTTTCATCTTCTCCGGGGCTAACAACTTTGCCTGGCCAACTACAGCTAGAAAAATCAGCAGGTGACACTTTAATCCACAGCAATGTATTGTAATATTATATCACCCATTCACTCCCCTGTTGGTTCGTTAAGTCCAGATCAAGGGCCAGCAGCCTTTAATTAAGTCCAGATCAAGAGGCAGGTCTAAACCATGCGAAGACATACCATGCCTGCCCCTGCACTGCCAGGGACAGAGGCTCCTTATCAGCTGCCACAGATACAATGCTTTCCTCCAAAGAAGTTCTGCCTTTTGGTCCAGACTTACGGTCCATAATGCCGCCGGATGCAGCCGAGCCCATGCCCCGATTCTGGATCTGATAGACCGGCTGGGTGGGACGCTGGCCTTCCTTCTCCACCTTGGCCACAGCTGCAGGGGGCTGAGCAGACACCTCTGTGGTTCCAGCAGGGCCTTTGCCTTCCTCTCGGGACTTCATCAGCACAATGGGCTTTTCCATGGCAGGAGCAGCAGGAGGTGCTGGGACAGGGGTAGCGGCTGGAGCCACCTTGGACTGTGAAGACAAGCAAGCCAAGATTCCAAAATCCCTCTCAGCTGTATAGAGCTCTCTTTCTTCAGAGCTATGTCCCACTGACTTCCCCTGGAGGGAAGCCATCTGTTTATCAGATGGATTTTTTTTTAATTTCTTTTTTTAACTGTTTTTTTTACAGCTTTCAAATAACTTTTTTCCTACTTTCAATGGCTTCTTCGCTATGGGATGCCTAAAAAATTGGATCAGGCAAGAGAGCATTCCTGCTGTAGGCATTTTTCCGGTTCTGTGTTCCCTCATTCCCTCTGGAGGGAAAATATCCCATTAATAATATGAAATAAGAAAGACGGGGATATGTAGGAAGAAAACAGAGTACCCTTCTCAATTGGTCTCTTCCAAACATTAAAGTGGCAAGAAAATGTATTTAATAAATTAATATAGTCACCCAATTTAAACAATTGTGACTTTGGGCAATATAAATCAATCAATCTAGCAATTTCAGGTAGTCCTTAGCTTACATCCAGTTGCTTAGCAAACATTTGAAGTTATGACAGACCCTGAAAAAGCTATGTACAACCCAGATTTGAAGTTCCAAAGACCAGCAGTCACATGACCATAATTTACAATATTTTTGCCAGAAACTGGCGTTTACTTTAAGTTTCCAGCAAAAAAAAAACCACCCTATAGCAAAGAATGGGTTCATTTAACAACCACAGCATTCACTTAACGATGGTGGTAGTATCAGGTGACTCACTTAAGAACCATCACAACTTAAAACTGAAATTTGGGCTCAAGGAAAGTTATCAGTCGAGGACTATCTATCTATGATTTTAAAAAAATCAATACAGGTAAACAAGAAAAATCAATAGGTGGTCAGAAATCCAAACTTCCATACACTCATTCAGGCGTAGAAGTTAAATCTACTTGGCCCCAATGCCTGAGAGAAAAATTAGCAGCTAAATAAGATTGTATGGTTATCCTTGAGTGAAGAAACCTCCACTGGAGAACTCTGGACTCCAAATGATTTATCAGGTATTATAAAACCTAAAAGTGGTGTCAGGATTCCAGCAGTTACCCCAATTAAATCATGAGTCTCGAGCCAATCTTCCAAAACTTCAAAAAGATTTATTGAGAGTTAACATGTCCGGCCCTGCCTGGGTGTATCATAATTCATATTCTCCAATAAGACACATCCACAGCCAAGAGTCATCAATCATGTTCTCCAGTTAGAATTTTGCACGGCAGAAACTTCAGTCACCTAGTTACTATATTTGAAAAGCTACTTATGGAATGCACGTTTGCTTACCAAGCTGCCGCATTGCTCTTTCAAACCCCTTTCCCCCCTCCCTTTCTGTTGGCAACTCTAAAAAGACCATAGAAATATTTTATGGGTTGACAAGTGGTGGGTCATGTTCTCCTACCTACCCTCTCTGCCGGAGGTTTGGCCAGAATGATGGGTGTCTTCTGCATCACTGTCCCCACTGGTTCATCCATTGGTTCCTACAATGAAATCAGGGTCAGACTTAAGGTGGATCCCTGCCCTCATGGCCATCCCAACCGAAGTGTGGACTTTTACCCGTCGGTCTCGATCTCGGTCTCGATCCCGGTCCCAGGGGACATAGTCACGCTCTCGCCCTGGTCCAGACAGGCTTTGGTGACCCAGTTCCTTCTCCCGGTTCCAGCGACGGCGTCGTTCATACAATCCAGGTTGACTGTGCCCCGACTCCGACATCCGGCAATGGGATCTGGGAAGAGAACAAGAAAGTCCCATCTGAATTCTGAACGATTACATGAGTGAAGAAACATATGATCTGACCTTAGAAGACCTCAAGGAGGAAAAATCATTGAAACCATAAAAAAGTGGAAGTTAGACTATTTTGGACATGGGATGTGACACCCGGAAAAATACGGCATCCTTCAGTTAATCCTCCAGGGAAAGATGGAAGGCAAATGAGGTCCAGACAGCAGAAGAATATTGTGGCTTCAAAATCAAAGGGGATGGTTTTGGACAAAACTCAGCAGCACTTTTTCATGCGGCTAAATTGATAAAAATAGGATCACTGACATGATCGCCAATGTCCGATGTGACACAATAATAATAATAATAATAATAATAATAATAATAATAATAATAATAATAATAATAATAATAATAACAACAATAATAACAACAATAACAACAATAACAATAATAATAATGGAGAAACATCATCTGAAAGTATCAGGACGCTTTGAATATGAGGACCAAAGGCAAAGCGTAATCTTGGAAGCACTGGGTGTATAGGATTGGGGATGCAGGCTGAAGATACACACCTCTACTACTATTCATTAGGGGTGGAATTGCCTGAGCCCTCAAAGAGCAACACAGGTAGTCCTTATTTAGCAACTGCTTTGTTTAGCAACCATTCACAGTCATGACTGAAATGGAAAAGCAACTTTGTGGCCAATGCTCATATTTAGGATCTTTGAGGGAAAGCAAAGGAAAACCAAGTCAGATAGGAAGCAGTCACGGTTTCACTCAGTGACCACTTAATAACCAAGTTTCCAGTCCCAATTATGTCACTAAATGTGGACTACTTTTTACATGGCATTCATGTATGTGAAGGTCAGACTTTTCCCTAGACTCCAAAAATGTAAATCAGACTGGGGAGACCGGGTGAGCTTAGCTGTGAGTTATAGATTTTTTTTTTTACTTTAATGTCTTATTCTTCCTATTCTATTGTGTGTTTGACCCATAAGGGATGGAGGAAGAAATACCATCTTTAAGGCAGTTTATAATTCTGAAATAATATGCTGCAGAGAGAATAAGAGAGAACATGCAATGTCCCCTACATTTTTGTTATTACAGGGTTGTTTTTTTATTGTTTTTGCTGGTTGTTCTTGGATTGTGTTGTTTAGCTTTGTGTTTTAATTGCGTTATGCTGCCCAATGTTACATGCATGGGGTGGACAGCTATATAATTTCAATAACTACATAAACAAATATAAGTGATCTAAATAAGGCAGAACATATTGGGGAAGCAGAATGCAAGCAACAAATACTACTGAGCATGTGCAAAGTGCTGCAGTTCTGACGAACCATCACAGAGCATCCAAAGTTTGGGATTAAAAAAGCACAATTTCTAGGGAGAGATGGGCCTATAATAATTGGCGGAGAGATACACTCCCAGCGAAGTCAGATGTAGTTGCTAAGCAACCGTCCGTGGACGGATACGAGAGAAAGAAGACAGCCGCCGGAACTATGTATCTCTCGCGGAAGGATAACGATCGCTTTTTTTCAACGTTCGCGGAAGAATATTGGCGCACTGAAGCGGGAACTACCTATTCTCAGTCCCTCAAAGCAATACCTGATCAGCGGAGTCTCGAAAGCCGATAAGAACCTCGCTTATGGAAGAAGCACTCCGGCCCAGCGTCACGTAAAGCAGAAGGTAGCGTCAATGGGGGAAAAGCTCGTTGCGAGGCAGTTGGGATTAGTGATGTGCGGTCACGGAAGAAGCAGGGAAAGAACCTCGTCGGCCACCGTTGTTTGAGGTAGCGCGCAGGCGCAGGAAGTCATCATTCGTCCCGAGCTAGAGCACCGTTTGCTTTGACTTTGCGCATGCTCCCTCTCCACGTCAAACCTCTGTATGTTGGTTGGGTGGTCGTCAGCGGTTAGTCGTCGCGGCAGTTCGCGCACGTGCGCATGCGCCAAAGCCTACAATGTATGAGCCTAGAGAGGCTTAGAGCGGGAGGGGCGTGTCTTGAAACTGGAATCTATTGGGTGGATTTGAGACAGCCTTAGTATTATATAGCGCCACATAGTGGTGGAGGCGGGAAATTAACGATAGCCCTTGACTACCATCTCCATTGGTTTGGGGCTGAGGACGATGGTATTTGTTGTGCAGCAAAGAACGTTTCAGTTTTTCTGCCTCCTCCGCCAAGGAGTTCATGGTTATGAGTAACTAAAGACCATGAAGAGAAGTTTAAGTTTTATATAGTTAAATAATATAAAACGTAGTCCAGGCTCTCAAATCTGGGCTGCACAAATCCAGACATGGCAGCAAAATGACAAATATAACTTTTGCACCTTAAAAATCCCAGCCGGATTTTTACGACTCTGATCCGTTAACCGTCTTCTGTTCCAAAGCAATGCATGCTGCTTCCAAAGTGAAACGCCTTGACTTCAGTACCATGCGGTGGAAAGGGGAGGCGAGCGGTCTCTCGCGATTGCAAAATCCAGTGTATTCTAATACTGTGGAGATCCTGTTTTTTTCAACCTTGGCCCTTTTTAAAAAGTTGGATGGATTTCAATTCCCAGATTTTCTAGATCGGGAATTTGGGGAGTTGAAGCGCCCGCCCCTCTTAAAAGTTGCCAAGACTTGATGGCGGATAATTGCAGATAATTGTGTAAAGATAAGATCGAATAGAATAGAGCTGGAAGAGACCTTGGAGGTCTTCTAGTCCAGCCCACTGCTGAAGCAGATCTGGACTCCCAATCCTTGCAAATGAAGAACGTCCTGCAGGAATTCGGTTTCTGGAACAGGCTTGCTGCGTTGGTAGCAAAGCCACCCCTCAGCCAGGGAAACTCCTTGGGATCCACAGCCTAGCCTACCTTACAGGGTTATTAAGAAGAGGGGGTAGAAAAACCGCATGCTTCAGCTCTGAGCCACCTCCAAGAACAATGCCCCGAACGCCCTTTAGCCAAGGACCTCTGCCTGTTGGGAAATGACAGCAACCAGTTCCAGGCACAAAAACCAGCTGGGTGACCTTGGGGCCAGCCTCATTTTTCTCCACCCTTAGGAAGCAAAAGCAATAACAAAAACCACACCCAAAATCTTGCAAAAAAAAAAAAAGCAACTGCACGGACTTGTGATCCATCCTTCCATCCGAGCTCGGCTTATTCTGTAAAACTGCAGCGGAACGCCCGAATCCCTAACTTGCAAACAGCAGCCAAGGAAGGAAGGAATCTGGAAGGCTGGACTACAACTTCCGGCAACCTTTGCTCCTCTCCGCATGCGCGGTCCGTTCCGCTCCCGGGCTTGGAAGCGCCGCCGCCACCACCGCCGCGGCGCTGCGGGAGGCGGGGGTGGCCGCGGGGGGCGCGGGCGCGGGTGGGCGGGGGGGGGGGGGCAGGCCGGTGCAGGGTCGAGGTTGGGGGGGAGGGGTCCTCTGGCCGGGGGCCCCCCGCCGAGCATCATGCGGGGCTGGCCGGGAGTTGCTGCTGCTGCTGCTGCTGTTCGGCCTGCCGGATCGAAGTAGGAGGCAAGTTCGCAGCCAGCCGCGTGCGGGTTTCGCCTTTGCAGAGGGAGGGAGGGGCCCCCGGGATGGGGGCTGGGAGGGAGAAGAGAAGGAGGAGGCCTCATTCTGCAAAGGGAATAGGGGGTGGAGTGGGGGGGGGGCCTGGAACCCTCCCCCCCTCCCCCCCCCCCCCCCCCCCCCCCCACTCCCTGGGGACTTGCAGGATTGCAATCGAGGGGGAAGCCTGGGAGTTGGGTACCCGGAGGGCGCCCGGTTGGGGGAAGGAAAATGGGAAAGGTGGGATTATATATGGGTTAGGGGGGGTCAGGAGGTGGCTCCGGTTGTTTGTCAGGCCCGTTGTTGTGGCTAAAAAAAATAAGCATTTCACGAATGAAAGGGAGGTGGGGTGTCCAACCCACGGTTTGCAAGCAGGTCCCTTTTTATAGGTGTGATTTTCCCCCTACACACACACTATGGGCACAAACCGGGAGGGGGCTGCAGAGTCGAAGAAAGTCCCAAGCTGCCTCTTAAGAAAGCACCTCCAGAACAGCATCCAAATGGCAATAGCACTTAGACTTATTATACTGCTTCACGGTGCTTTCACAGTCCTCTCTAAACGGTTTAGAGAGTCAGCCTCTTGCCCCCAACAATCTGGGTCCTCATTTTACCCACCTTGGAAGGATGGAAGGCCGAGTCAACCTTGAGCCGATCAGGATCGAACTGCTGGCAGTCAGCAGAATTAGCCTGCAGTTTTGCTTTATAACCACTGCAGTGCTAGGAAGGGAAGGAGGGAGGAAAGAAAAGAAAGAAAGAAAGAAAGAAAGAAAGAAAGAAAGAAAGAAAGAGGCAGGTAGGAAGGAATAGCAATAGCATTTATATTTATATACCGCTTTATAATTCTTTACAGCCCTCTCTAAGCAGCTTGCAGAGTCAGCCTATTGCCCCCAACAGTCTGGATCCTCATTTTACCCACCTCGGAAGGATGGAAGGCTAAATCAACCTGGAGCAGGTTAGGATCGAAACTGCCAAATTGCGGGGGACCGGCAGTACTGCTTTCTACCCTTGGTTATTCATAGGGACTTGGGGGGGGGGGGCATCCATCATAACTTTGAACTGTCCCTTAAGCGAGCAGACATTAAGCAAGGACTACCTGGACTCCTGGAGTCTCAATTGCCAAGGAAAAAGATCGCACCAGAGGGTTTCTCCTTCTCTTTTTCAGGACACGATGGATTTGGTGACAGGGATGGATGTTGGCGCCGAAATCGAAGTGAACGAATATGGAGACCTGGATGAATTGCCTCTGCGTTTGGTAGGGAGCAGGCACTATCGTCCACTTTTCAATATGGAATCGGGGGATACCTGAAAGGTGGTTTCTAGAAGCTCTCTGACCAGATGGTTTATGGAGTGCCATGCAGGCAATTACTACATCAGAATTTTTGGGAAGGCGGAAACACGGTCACAAATCAGATATCCAGCTCTTGCTTATCAGTGGAGACCGAGTGGAGCAAGTGGCCAGTTTTAAGTTTCTGGATGTTACCATAAAAGAGGAGCTGACTTGGGGTGCCCACATTGCAACCCTGGTCAGAAGGGCCCAGCAGAGATTATACTACCTGAGACTTCTTAGGAAATAACAACTGAATGAAAAACTGCTGGTGACCTTCTACCACTGGACCAAAGAAGAGTACCTTAATTTATTGCACCTGTGTTTGGTTTGCCACTTGCACAGTGGCAGATAGGACAGCACTCCAGAGGGTTAACGTCATTGCCCAGAGGATCATGGGTTGCCCTCTTCCCCTCTTTGGAAGAGCTTTATAGCTCCCGCTGCCTTAAGAAAGTTCAAAACACTCTCTAAGATCCATCTCATCCTGGGTGCCACTTTTTTTGAACTATTACCATCTGGCAGACAGTACAGGATAATAAAAACAAGGACAAACAGGCTGAAAAACAGCTTCTATCCCAGGGCAGTAGCTCTGTTGAATTCTACTGTATAGCGCAGTGTTGGTGTGGTGTCAGGGTTTTCAATTCAATGTGGAGTGTGAAGGATGTGTGTTTGGGTTTATTTTCATGGTCATGATGTGCACTGAAGATGGTGTTTGATTTCGTTGTACGAGGTGCAATGACAATAAACTAAACTAAACCTAGTACAGGGGTCTCCAACCTTGGCGACTTTAAGACTTGTGGATTTCAACTCCCAGAATTCCTCAAGAGCTTTACTCCTCCTCCTGAGGAGGAGCAAAACTGGCTGAGGAATTCTGGGAGTTGAAGTCCACAAATCTTAAAGTTGCCAAGGTTGGACACCTCTGACCTAGTATCCCTTTTGAAGTTTCCGGAAAACCTCTCCTAATTTGGGGACCTTCTTTTTGTTTCCTAGTTTGTGGGTTATTGTTGGAGATGATGGTACCAAAAAAAAACCCAAAAGGGTGCCTTAAGTCTTGCAAAATGCTTAACGTACCAATTTTACCTCTTAAAAAACTCCTGAACCCTCACACAGAACAGGCCCAAGTCTCTTTGTTGTGGAGCGTAGTCCCAGAAAAACAAAATTAAATCTGGGAGAGCGATTGTTCAGATTTCAATTTAGGGGTGAATTTGGCCAGGAACCCGAAGGCTGGGGTCCAAATGCCGTTGCTTGGTGCCAAAGATCATGGAAGGCCCCCATCAGCAAGGTTTTGTGGTCAGGAATAGTAATAATATAATCCAAACTTCTGAAGAGGATTTTAATACATGCATCTGGATTAGAGAAGGTAATTGTCTTGATCTTGGATACAGATGCGATGTGCTCTGCCTGTGTCGGGCTGGGTGGATAATCTGCGGCCTCTAATTTTTGCCGTCTTTGGAGCCTTCAGTAACTACCGCAGTGGTTGAAAACTGGAGGTGTCATTTTCTGCCCTTTAGAGATTCAGAACAGGAAAAAAAAAAAAAAAGCTGTACTAAAAGTCCTAAAATCAACATTTTAAAAATGACCCCAGCTAGACCGAGATAGGAGGCTGAACTAGATGACCTGTCAGGTCCCTTTTAGCTTATACGTCCTGTGATTCTTTCCACCCCCAGGAAAACATCCAGAATTGCCTCTGCCTGGAATCCGTGGATGTCTCCAGCAGCGACGACGATGGGGAATCCCAACTGACCTTCTTCTTGCCCGTCAGGCGGCCGCCGCGCCCCTACCAGCGCCGTTCGATCCACCGCCCCACCGCCCCGGCGAAGCTCTCCGCTTCCGAGAAATGGATCCCTCCCTTGTTCTCCTGCCCTTTGCGGCCCGGAGGTCCTCCCCCTCCCGGAATACCAGCCTTCGGTGCCTACCAGTGCCAGAAGTGCCTGCAGGTCTTCATGGAGGAATGGCACTACACCCAACACCTCCAGGACCACGCTCAGGAGGAGGAGCAGGTGGCCCAGCTGCACGCAGCCCAGGTCCCCACCCGTGTCCCGTCCCCACCCCGCAAGCTCCGCTGCTTGGAGTGTGGCAAGCGGTTCCTGCGCCCGGAGCAATTTGCACGGCACACCAAGTGGCACCTGAAGCTGGTGCGCCTGGGCATCAAAGTCCATCACAGAAAGGTAAGTCAGCGCTCCTCCCAAGTTTCGTATGTTTACAAGCCTCTTGGTGGCACCAGGAACCCCCCAGATGGAAAAGAAGTTTCGGACCTCCCGGTCATGCAGGAGGTTCTCAGCCAGCCAGCCGGCCTGCCGTTCGCCAGGCCTCAAAGGACAGGCAAGCGGAAAGCCGCCAAGCACCCAAAGAGGAAGAGCGCAGAGAGCTGGCAGCCTCAGGAGCTGCTCAGCTCCACCCAAGCCGGGAACTCCATGGCCGTCCTGGATGGGGCCACCGGGATCAACCTTCTGCAGCCTTGGCAGAAGCAGGAAGGTGTCCTGGAAGGCCAGGTGGCCGGCGGTCTCTTCCAACCGGCGGTCATGAGTGCCGAAAACCAGATCATCATTCTGGACGGCGATGAGGCAGAGGCTGTGCCTGTTGCCGCCGAGCGGCATTACGCTGAGCTGCAGACCAGCGTGTTCGACGGCCAAGCGGCCACCAACGCCGTGCAGCCGGTGTTCCTAAGAACCGAGGAGCAGGCAGCCATCCTGGAAGCTCCGGTGAGCACCAATCCCCTGCAGGCTGGCGGAGTCAAGGACCAGGAGGCCGCCGGCCCTGAGTGGGTCGACCAGAACCCTTGCACTGTTTACCGGACAGTGCTTCTGCAAGCAGACGATCAGGCGGCTGTCGTGGACGGCCAAGCGGAGCCCGGTCCTTTCCAGCAAGTGATCATTAAGACCTCCGAGGTCTCTCCCACGCTCTACCTGGATCCTCAGATGTCCTCGCTGGGCCCTGCCGCCTTCCATTTGGTCCCTGAGCCTCAGTACATCACCTTCCCTTACGGGAATTCCCTGCCTCTGGACCACAGCGAGGCCACCGTTGAAGGAGAAGAGGCCTGGGAGTCGCAGGAGGCCAACTTCTGCCTGCCCAATTTGTACCAGGCAAGCAAGCAGCAGCAGCAGCAGCAGCCCCCTTCCGTTGCGACCACCAGCCCCCGCAGTCCAGTGGTGATGCGGCTGCTGCCTTGCCCTACAGGGGACCATCCCGAGGTCTTGGACCTGGAGTACGACACCGGGGGCGGCATTCCAGTGGCCTCGGAGCCGTGGGACGTCAATTTGCACGCCGGGCAAGAGACCCCCAGCCCCAGCCTGGCGGCAGAAGACGGCTTCATCGTGGTGGAGATGGAGAGCGAGTTGGGCCAGCAAGGCTTGGTGGTAGGCGAGCACCATGACCGCCCCCAGCAACGGACCTTCCAGCGAGCCAGAAAGCCGCCCCTGCGCCAGGGCAGCATCTGGCGCTTTAAGTGCCCCGACTGCGGGGTCTGCTACAGCCAGCACTCCCAGCTGCGCTCGCACCAGAAGGGGCGGAAACGCCGGGGAAGGAGCTTCCTGTGCGAATGCGGGTCTCCCTTCCGGGGCCTGCTCCACCTGTTGCGCCACCAGCTCCGGCACCTGGAGGAAGCCCTCTTCATTTGCTCGACCTGCGGGAAGTCACTCCGAGGACACGCCGGTTTGCAAAGGCACAACTCCTGCCATCCCAGCCTGGCTCGTTTCAGCTGCCCTTGTGGCGTCCACTTCCGGCGTTTGTCCCGTTACCTCTGGCATCACGTCAGGAGCCAGCGGCCCGGCTTGCGAGTGTACACCCTCGCAGGTTTCCTCTCATCCACCTGAGCTGGGTGGGCAGTTGAGACCAGCTGAAGGGCAGGAGGGGGGGTGGGAGCGTTTAAAGTTGGTGGTGGTGGTGATCAGTCGGGGCCCATTCGCTGATGGTTACTGTCTGATGTTTGTTTTAATTTCCCCCAATGTAATTAATATAAAGATTAAAGAGCTAAAATCCTGAGCCCCTCATGTGTTGCTTACCTGTGGGGAGTGGGCAGGGGGAGGTATAGAGAGGGAGGTACCTTCCAACCATTTAGCAGGAAATAAATTGCTTTGGTTGGAGCTGATGGCATTCTTCCCCGGTGGGTCCAATATTTATACCAGACCGATTGACAATAGTCCTATGCAGGGAGTTCTCGCTCATAGTCCACAATTGTCACCAGCAACTCTGCTGTTAACTTTGACCTCACATGATCTCAGTCCCGTCACAGTCATTAAGTGAACCACCTGCGGTCAATCAGCAAGCCGTCCCCTGACCACAGCCTGCGATGTTACTGCAGTCATCCGCCTGGACTCTGTTGGAAGTCGGCTGGGAAGCTTGGTGATCATGTGACCGCAGGGCACTGCAGCGGTCGTAAGCATGAGGACCGGTCATAATGTTTTTTCAGTGATGTCATTTTGGTTGCTAAGCAGGGCAGTCGTTAAGGGAGGTCTGCCTGTATGCTGTTTTTTTAGGCAAGTGTTTATAAAATCAGACAATTACAAATTCTTTGGGGAAGGCACTTTCTTGTGATAAGAGAATAGGAACTCTTGGCTTCCTTTTTTGACAGCCTTCAATAGCCGCCCGATCCCTGACATTCGTCATTCAGCAGGTCGTAGATGGGAGAGAAGATGGAAAGTCTGATCTCCATAGCTTGCAACCTTCCCGTCTTCCCCCCTTCCTTTCCCCCAACAGCTAAGCTAATCTCTTCCACAATCCCTCTTTTCTTTTTAATGTTTCTCTTCTATCTCTTTCCTCTGGACTTCTGCCCCTCCCTAGATGAAATTAGGCCAAGGGCCACAGCTCACTCACGCTAATTAAAAGATGGCAGTTTACAAAATGGCCTCTATCAATCCTTCCATGACAAGCTGTGTCAAACCCTCTGAAGTGAACTCAAAGAATTAGCCTGCAATACTGCATTCTAGCTACTGTGTCACCCTGGCTCTTTACATCTGTTTTTTTTCTGGAATCCAGACTTCGGCAGTTTCCAGCAAACAATGCACATAAGAATACATTGACTTGTCTAATGACTAGGGGTTTGCTCCACAAATACCACCAAAAAAAGGTGTTAAAATTGGGTTGGTCATGAGGGTGAACTGACTTATGACAGGTCTTCAGCAGTTTTCCAGCAAACAATGCCCATGGGAATGCACTGACTTACTTAATGACAATGGCATTTGCTGAACAACTCCCGCAAAAAAAGTCACAAAATTGGATTGGTCATGTGGGTGTCTTGATTTAAGATTATCGTGACTTAAATTACAGAAATCCCAGGCTGCGTTACGGTCATAAATTGAGAACTATTTCTCAACCAACCCAAACACCCACCGTCGAGAACAAGCTTCTTTGGGCAGCTTGCCTGTGATTGTGTTAATAATTGAACGTCTGACCATGGAAACCCCTGACCCAAGTTTTGCCGTTCAAACGAAAGCCGAATCCCGTCTTCCAGTTTGGAGATGCTTTAATTTAGATTCTTGCACCCAAATGCACGATTGGAACTCCCAAATCCCTCCGATCAAGTCATATGATTCTTAAGTAGCGTCGAGAATTTCACCCAGATATACCCTTCCCCCACCCACCCACCCAAAAAACAAAATACAAACGAAACCCACTCCCTGTGACAGGGCAAGCGTCCCAGCCTGTCGGAGGCTTGTCACTCAAGCTCAAGTCACCAAATCGGCTGACAAAGCTGTCAAAATTAAAACGAACGGCGTCTTCCATCCTTGAGAAGTTCTGATTCCTGCCCCGGTCTGGAGAGGTTTCTGCCCAAGACCAAAGGCGGAACCTTTGCATTCCGCAGCGGTGAGATTTTTCTTCCGTTTCAAGTACGTTTCCATTCCTCCCACAGTTCAGTGTTTTTTTTTTTCCTTCAGGAAAGAGAGGATACCAGGACGTGGTTTCCATCCAGAAGACCTCCTCCCTACACTGCCAAGGCGTAATACGTCTTTGCAGATACATTCACACCAACGTAATCGCTTTCTCAACTGCCAACCAGGTTTTTAACAGCCTTCTGGCCCACCTCCGAGATGCTAAAAGAAAGTTATAAGGCTCGTTGTGTCTTGAAGGTACCACAAGGTGGCACTGTAGTGACAGTTAATTTTCTTCTCTATGTACTGCTCTGGCCTATGGAATCCATAAAAAGGACAGTCAGGTGTTCTCAAAGTCCATAACTTGAGCCAGGGGTGGGAAAATGAGAGGTCAAAATCCTCTCAATGGCCACCTGAGAGGGGGGAAAAAAAGTCGAAAGAGAGATGACATGTTAATTCTGTATTTAGACAGCTCCAATCAGTGTCAAACTATACACTCATTTTTATCTACCTGCACCAGTCCTACCAGGCTGAACCCAGGTATTGGAGTTTTTTTTAAAAAAATCAAATCCTTATTTTTTATTTGTTTATATCCCGCGTTTATTTTTATCAATAACTCAAGTTGGTGAACATTCCTACTAGTAATCCATCCTAGTGGAGAGAAGGACCGGGGGGTGGGGGGGGGACAGGACAGCAGTGTTCCAATATCTGAGGGGCTGCCACAGAGAGGAGGAAGGGGGTCAAGCTGTTTTCCAAAGCACCCGAAGGCCAGACAAGGAATTAATGGATGGAAACTGGTCAAGGAGAGATTCGACCTAGAAATGAGAAATTTTTTGACACAGAGCAATCAACCAATGGAACAGAAGTTGCCTTCAAAGGTTGTGGGAGCTTCATCCCTGGAGGCTTTCAAGAAGAGACTGGACTGCCATCTGTCAGAAATGGTGTAGGGTCTCCTGCTTGGGTGGGGGGTTGGACTAGATGACCTGCAAGGTCCCTTCCAAACTCCGATTATCTGTTTAAACTTCCTATTTCCCCACTACAGCAATCTTGTGAGGTGGGAGAAAGGGACTGGCCCAAAGTCACCCAGCCAGCTTTCATGCCTAAAGTGGGACTAGAATTCACAACCTCCAGGTTTCTAGCCTGGTGCTTTAACCACTACTACACCAAACTGATCGGCATTGGGAGAGTGGGATACAGCAGATATTATTTTTTTTTAAATTCTACATTTTAGATGCACAGATTTGCCATTCAAAGTAAATTACCCGATCCAAGAGAAGGTTATTCTAAATACATTAAAACTGCAACCCCTTCTAAAATGCAGCATAGTGTCAGACTTGTCAGATGATCCAGAGAGGAAACTGGCCAGATGAGCTAATCCCGTTCTTATTGTAAGGCTGCATTAATAGAATCTTGCAAGGTCAAATATCCCACAGTCTCTTTTACTGCCTGATTATTTTTAATTTACTTTCTCTGCCTGTTATGTAACTTGTGGGCCAAGACTCCTCTTATCTGATCGTTCCCTAGGCAGCCTCTCTTCCCTCCCCTTCCTGTTTCTCTGGGTGATTCCCACATTGCACTCGGTGAAAGATTTCATTTACTTTGGCCTTTCCTTGAACCCACGTTCCGTAACCTTCCCTGCTTGTAGCCCTGCCATTCCCTGCATTCCCTTTTTTTTTTTTGCAAGCAGAAAAGGTCAGCCCCAAAAAGAACCACCGGCTCTGGTCCACAGAAGCCCAGCCTTACCTAGCAGTCCTTGAGCATCAATGCACCTGCTGTTCCTCCTGTTGCGTGGACTGCACCAGGGCAGAAAGCAATCGGGTCACCTCGTCCAGTTTCCTGTCCAGGGACACGATCTTTTTTTCCAGATCCTGATGAGAGATTTCGAGGCTGGATTTGAGGTCACACATGATCATTTGCATCTGGAAAGGGAAGACAGAAGTCATGCTGGTCGGCCTGTCCGTGGCCTGTCCTGTCTCTGGAGATCTCCTGGCTCCTTGAAGACAGAACTACAATTCTCCTTTAAGTTGAATTCAACTCCTGGTGACTTCACGGACAACATCCGTCCAGCTCTCTTTTGGGGGAGGGTCCCTTAGCTTCCCATGTTTACCTAGAGGGTGGGAGTCACCCATCCTGCCTAACGTCTGACCCCAAACAAGGTCAGCCAGCAAATACAACCTACGGCAGAAGAAACTATTCCACCTCAGCTGAAGACAGTCATGGAGAAGGGATAGTGGTTTGATTCCCAGGACCCTGCCACCTTGATTGCCCTGGCTGGGTTGCTGGAAATTGTAGTTCAGGTGCCCCATGTGTCGAAGAATGGGACTTCTTTGAAACCAGGGCAAGGGCTTCCTCTCTTGGGCTGGCTAGAAAACCCACCTTAGAAATATCCACCATGGTATTGACTTGATCCCGGATCTTGCGGTGTTTTGTCCTCACGTGGCGAAACCTGCAACAATGATGATTAGGAGGATGGAGGCTAAAGCCAATGAAGAAAGGTGGCAGGAATTGGGCATGTCTAGTTTAATGACGAGAAGGACTGTAGGGTGACATGGTTGCAGTGTTCCAATAAGGAAGAGAGGATCAATCCCAGGGGTGGGATTCTACCGGTTCAGACCGGTTCTATAGGACCCGGTTGTTATGATTCTGCGCAGTTCAGAGAACCGGCAAATCATGCCCCTGGCTGGCCCCGTCCCTCCCCGCCCTGCCCAGTCTGTCCTTATCACACATGCCCGACATCATTCTTCCCTGCTCGGTCCCTCCTTAAGGTATTTCTTTTTTTCTCTCTCCTGATGATCAGCTGTTCCTACGATCAGCTGTGCCGGGATTCCCCTCGCTGTCTTACTGCTTCGACCAGGAAGCTTCCCTGAGGCCCAGGAAGACCAAAAATGGAGAGGGGCACAGCACCCCCCACCCCCAGCTCCATTTTTTGCCTTCTTGGGCCCCAGGGAAGCTTTCTGGGAGCAAAAATGCCCCACCAAGAGGCTTTCCTGAGGCCCAGAAGGCCCCCCTAAACCAGGGGGAATTGCTGCAAAAAAAAGAAGTCACGCCCACCCAGTCCACATGGCCACGCCCACATAGCCACGCCCACAGAACTGATGGTTAAAAAAATTTGAACCCCACTCCTGGGGTCAACCTATTCTCCAAAGTACCTAAAGTCCTAACATGGCTGGCTGGGGAATTCTGGGAGTTGGAAGTCCACAAGTCTTAAAAGTTGCCAAGATTGGACGCCCCTTTTCTACGGCACCCCAGGGTAAGAACTTACATGTGAATGGCTGCCAGCAGCCGCCGGTGGTGTTTGCGTGTTCTTTGCCCATCCTTCCTCTTGGTGTGCTTGTGCAATAACCAGGCTTCTTGTAGTACATTGGCAGCTGAGCATTTCATCTGGAGGCACATGCACATTTGGTCAAGAAGAGATGATCTTCAAGACATTTCAATCACTGTTTCTCACCCTAACCTGCCGCTTGAGTTAAGTTTGCTTTAAAAAAAATAAGCTGCACTGTAGTGTACTATACTGCAGTAGGGTAAGTTAGCTAATACGGACAAGAAAGGGTTGGTGATCCGTGGCCCTCCAGATGTTGCTGGAGTCTGATTCTCAACATTCCCAGCTAGGACAATCAATGACAAAAAGACGCTGGGAGTTAGAGCTGGACATCCCAAATGCCATAGATCAGTGATCCCCAACCTTTTTTACGCCGCGGCCCGGTATCCCCAACCTTTTTTATGGCGCGGCCCGGTACCAACATCAGCTGGGCGCCGCCATCTTGTTTTGATGAAAAAGTGCTTCCGGTGAGCTCACCGGAAGCACTTTTTCATCAAAACAAGATGGCGGCGCCCAGCAAGCCAGCGGCCCGGTAGGACTTGTTCCACGGACCGGTACCGGTCCGTGGACCGGTGGTTGGGGACCCCTGCCATAGATGGCTTGCTTCTGCCTCACACCCTTTGGAAACTGTAGCTGTTTGTGGCTTAATGGGGGAGGAGGAAGAGGAGGAGGAGGAAGAAGGAAGGAGAAAGAGGAAGGAAGGAGAGGAGGAGGAGGAGGAGGAGAAGCCCAACCCTGGTGGCACAGTGGTACACACACACACACACACACATGTGCTGTAAAGTACCAAACAACAACAACAACCCTGGTATAAGTCTAAGTGCTATTGCTATCACTAAGAAGAAGTCACTAGACGGATAATGGCATGAAACTCATCACAACTTCATGGTAAAACCATGTCTGTGATGAAGCTGCCAATGCTTGCAAAAGAAATGCAAAAGAAGAGTCAGTGTATATGGTTGTTCACAGACCACTGCCTCCCTCCCTCAAAATGATCCCCATCTCTTCTGATTTATGTCTGAAAGAAATGACTGTATTTTTTAATCAGCTATATATATAGCAGGGATTAGCCTGGTACCAATCATGCTACTAACCCTCCCTAAAACTGAGTAGAGAATTTGGCAGTGCTGCTTCCTTTTTTTAAAAAAATCCTTTTTTTCCAGGGTGTGGGAGAATGTGGCTTAATAATTGCAACCTTTAGTAAAGAAAGTGACAAAACAAATCAACCTTTGATGCGCTGATCGGAGCACTGCAATGCCAAGAGGAAGCCACAGAAGATTGGGGAGGGGGGAGGCACAATCTATCACAATTTGCACATATGTTTGAACCCTGCGCAACAAGGCAGGGTGCCCAGGAAAACCAATGTTATTTATTGTGGAGCAAGGGTAGTTAATCCTTTTACTGTTAAAAGCTATTTCTGGACTCACAGCTGATTGTTCTAGGGCAGGGGTTGGCAACCTGTGGCTCTGGAGCCACATGTGGCTCTTTCTGCCCTCTGATGCGGCTCCCTGTCGGCTGATCCCACCACTGGCTGGCCCCTCCCCTTCCTGTCACTCCTCGCCTGGCCTGAGAAGGTGGTAAGGGGGATGGCAGGGGATGCAGACCCGCTCCATATTCCAGAGCAGGAGGTGACTGGGTGGAAGTGAGTGATATCGAGTTGGCCATGCCCACCCAGTCACACCGGTTGTTAAATTATTGGCTTCCGGTGTTTTCTGTGGGAAACGGGTCCAAATGGCTCTTTGAGTGTTTAAGGTTGCAGAAGTTCAACATAACTTCTGAAGTGAAGCCAACAGCCATAAACTGCCCACTCATCTCACAGGGGTTCTTCACCACTGATCTACAGACCAGAGGTGGTATTTAGCAGGTTCTGATCAGTTCTGGAGAACCAGTAGCAGAAATTTTGAGTAGTTTGGAGAACCGGCAAATACCGCCTCTGACTGGCCCCGCCCCCCTCTATTCTCTGCCTCCCATTGAATCCCAGCTGATTGGCTGGGTCTCCTTTTGTTGCCCTGCACAGGAGAACAGAGCTGGAAAGCAGGTTAGTGGGGTGGGGAGGGAATGGGGATTTTGCAGTATCCTTCCCCTGCCACGCCCACAAAGCCACGCCCACCAGGTGATGCCATACCCACCAAGCCATGCCCACAGAACCGGTAGTAAAAAAATTTGAATCCCACCACTGCTATAGATTATGATCCTGGCCATGACAATTGCCCCAAAAAAAAAGGGATCGAGGCTCAGAGGTTCACTCCCTGCTGAAGACGCCATGTTGGGTCTTTTTCCAGTTTCCATATTAAGATGTTGACTGATGGGCGTCCGACATAGCAAACCAACTAGAGTGAAATTCTCAAAATTCCGTCTGTGGAAGGACCACTCTTTTCCCAAGAAGCTGGAGTCCGTTTGCCACCATGAAAATATGGTGGATTTGATAACAGGATTTTTTTTAAAAGAATTTCTCGGGTTTGGTTATCAAACCTAGTTGCAATTGTGCAAGGTTTCATTTTACACTAAGCCTGGTTAGTATTTTTTGTGGGTTGGCAGTGCGTTTCTGTGACTCTGTTTGGGTGGCTTATAATTCAATCCATAGTGCAACCTAGAAAAAATGGGCTATTGGGGAAAACCATCTACGCAATTGAGGTATGAACACTATTGAGTTCATCAAGGCTGATCACACACATTGCCTTAAGTGGGTAATTTTTGACGAAGAAGTGAATAATCTGGACAAATATAGATGCCCAACCCAACCCATCCCAACCCAAATTTCACATTTGACAACTGCCCTTGGGAGGGAGTAACACAACAAACTAACTCAACTTTCCTACATTTCTGCCTTCCTGAGATATTATAGAGTGGCTCTATTGTGCAAATTCAGAGAAGGAATTAATTCTACTTCCAAGTTCAACATGTTGCATGAACTTTTATTCCACATAAAGATAGGGTAGAAATCGTTCAGAGTTGTTCCAGAAGACAGGACAAGAAACAAGGGATTTAAATTACAAAGAAATATTATCTTGGCTGAACTTCAGGAAAAATGTCCTAATGGTAAGACCTGCTGAACAATAGAATAATCTGCTTCGGGAGTTCATGGACTCTCCTTCACTGAAGGGGCTTAAATAGAGGGGGATGTCATCTGTCTAAGACACTATAGTTGTGGCTTCTTGCAACTTCTTGCAGTGTTGGAGTAGACTATCTGCACGGTACCAAGGATTTTACGAGCACGCAAACTAAACAGACCTGCTAGTCAAGTCTAATCTTTATTTTGATCATAAAACCAGCCTAAGATACAATCAGGAAGAATTACAGTCATTTCAAATATAACTTCATTTAGGAGAGATTAAAAATATCAATAAACTAGAATTGCTAAGATAATAAGGTCAGCAGTCTTGCACAGGAATCAAAACAAAAGATCTTGCGGTGGAAGTATGGTTGGTGAAGATGACGGAAGAGATGGCAAAAGTAATGTGTTTGCTTAAGAGAAAGATTGTGGTGACTGCATTTATTAATGCCTGGAAACCCATAATGGGCTTTCTGCAGAAAAATAATAATAAAATGAACTTGCGGTTTATGGATTTGGTGACTAGAAAGAGGAGATTACAGGAAGAAGGAAACTACGGTATCATTTTAAAGGGAGCAGATAAAACATAAATGCATGAAGATAATTAGAAGCCACTTTATAATCTTTTCTTTCTTTATTCTTTTTCTTTATTTTCTCACTGGCCCAAAGTCTCCCAGCCAGCTTTCATGCCTAAGGAGGGACTAGAATTCATGATCTCCCACTTTCCAGCTTACACCAAAGCAGCCAGAGAAAAAAAAAATTGTGCAGCCCTATCCATTCCTTGGCCTTTTGAAAAACGAAGCACCCAAGCTCTAACTGGAGTGTCCCATCTCTCTGAGTTCCTTTGCTACTCAGGAGGAAGAGGAGGGGAGAGTGGGAGAAAAAGGCATGAGGCAAAAGAAATGATTGCTATAGTCACTTTGGGTCCCGTTTGCTGAAACACAAAAATATTCTTAAAGCGAATTTCTCTGCCCATCTGGCATTCCAACAAGCAACGGGTTTCTCTTACCTCTTTGGCACACTGAATATCCATCATAAAATTATGGACGTGTTTCTCTGCTCTGGTGAATTCCAGTTTATCTGCAGCCACTGCCACAAGGAGCGCTGTGCACCCCACTCCCTGGGAAGAAATAGGAAAGGGGAGGATTTTTTCTTAAAAGGTTCTTTTTAAAAAAAAAAAGTGCATGGATTATTTACACTGGAAGGATGGAGAAATGGCTTCCATTAGCACAGTGGTCAGCAACCCACGGCTCTGGACCGGCATGTGGCTCTTTCACCCCTCTTCCTGTGGCTCCCTGTCGCTGGTTGGTGCCACGAATTAGAGAGCAGCTTCTGGTTTGGGGGGGACAGGCGGGAAAGCACGGCGTACCAGGAGGAGACTCTATGGCAAGGGGCAGGCTTTCTGGTCAGCTCCAGAACTGATAGGGCTTTCGGGTTAGGACAAAGGATGCCGCGCTAGGAGGAGACTCTATGGTGGGAGAAGCAGACTTCCGGTCAGTTCCAGAACTGAACTGGGGTGGGGGCCTTCCGGTTAGGACCTTTATGGCTCTGAGTATTTAAGGTTGCCAACCCCTGAGTTAGCACAAAGTAGAAGGGCTGGTGCATTTTTAAAAAGTTTAATCTGAGCTTTAAGGACTGGTATGACTATTCATTGTCTCTCTCTGCCAGCTGAACATAAAAGCATTTCCAAAAATTTGGAATTGAAAAATGAAGCCCGGATAGTCCTCAACATACGACCACAATTTTCAGAGCTTTCACTGTTAAGCAAAGCAATTGTTAAGTGAATCATTCTAATTTTACCATCTTTTTTTTGCCATGGTTGTTAAGTGAATCCTGTGGTTGTTGTTAAGCAAATCTGGCTTTCCTGCTCCCCCTCCCTGGACTGCTTGTCCGAAGCTGGCTGGGAAACGGTGATCATACAATCCTGGGATGCTGCAATCTTTGTTACATACATGTCGGTTTGCCAAGCACCTGGATTTCGATCATGGGATTGTTGGGATATTATAACGGTCGTAATTGCAAGAACCTTTTTTTAAGCACCGTTAGGACTTTAAACAGACACTAAACTGCCAATTGAGGACTACTGGTACAGCATGAGGCTGAGCAGAAGTACAGTTTCTATATTGTACCCAACGATACTAATTTCTGTGTAATGGATCCAGAATCAGCATACTTAGAATAGACCAATTCGAAATCAAGGAGAAATGTTAGTCAACGCTAACGTTAGTCTGAGCTTGAATGAAGCTGGATTTAAGCCCAATCATTGGTACTCGGCGCCCAGGGAATAATTCCAGGATATGCTGATAGCTGAGGTACCCTATTATCTTAATCTGTGGGATGGTAATTGAAAGATGGTGTAAAACTGGTATTTAGCACCCCTCTGTTCACTCAACTCCTAAATAGAAACAGTGAGAAGAACAAACAAATACTGCAATTGCAGCTGAGTTTGAACCACTTAAGAGTGCCAAAGCTTAAGGCAAACATTCCATTACAATATTAACTTTGCTTAAATTGGGGGTTGAGGTGGGAGGATGATTTCAAACAGTGTTTCTCCACCTTGGAAACTTTTAAGGTGTGTGGACTTCAACCCCCATCAAAGATTCGCGACTCTGGAGACTCACAACTTTTTTCAACCATTCAGAATTGATTGAATGGTCACTGATAGGCCATCAAGTCGGTGTCATCTCTCAATGACCATGTTGATGTTCTCCAGGAGCATCCATCTCTGCCCTGGTCTTTCACGTCTTCCAGGAGTGTCCCATTGCTCCTGTAATGGAGTCCCTCCACCTGGCTGCTGGTCATCTCTTTATTTCAATTACCCTCCCCCTCCCAACAATACAGCCTTCTCCAGGAAGCTAGGTCATCTCATCTCATCTTTTATCTATCTGTCTCTATATATCATCTATATCTATCTATCATCTATTTATCCTGTTCATCTGTCTGGATATCTATGTATCATCTATATCTATCTATCATCTATATCTATCTGTATCTATATATCAACTATGTATCATCTATCTATCTATTTACGGTATCTATGTATCATCTATATGTATCTATGTGTCATCTATCTATCTATCATTTATCTTTCTATCTATCTTTCTATCTATGTCTATATGTATATCTATCTACCTATATCTATCATTTTTCTATCTATCATCTATCCATCTATCATCTAACAGATAACAGATAATCAGAGTTGGAAGGGACCTTGTAGGTCATCTCGTCCAACCCCCCGCCCTACACCATTTCTGACAGATGGCAGTCCAATCTCTTCTTGAAAGTCTCAAGTGACGAAGCTCCCACAACTTCCGAGGGCAACTTCTGTTCCATTGGTTGATTGTTCTCACTGTCAGAAAGTTTCTACTTATTTCCAGGTTAAATCTCTCCTTGTTCAGTTTCCATCCATTTCTATCTATCTTTCTATCATCTATCTATCTATGTCTATATGTATATCTGTCTATCTAAGAAAACAAATATCTATCTATCTACCTCTAGCTAGCTAGCTAGACAGGTAGCTATACACACACGCACACACACACACACACCAGAGAGCTAGGGCATATATATCTATATATCTATATCTATATCTATCTTATTTATATAGCTGTCTATCTATACACACACACACAAATATATACACACATACATGCACACACAAATATATATGTGTAAATAAGCATTGCAACCTTGCTTCATGTTTCTCATTGTAAGATGTTGTCGTGTTCCTTACCATAACACCAGTGAACAAGCACACGACTTTCCCGCACACTGTTTGGGGCACCACGTCTCCATAGCCGATGGTCAGAAAAGTGATGGGAATCAGCCAGAATGCCCCACCCAGATAGTTGTTCTCATCCATATGCTGCCTGGCAGATCAAATAAGAGAAAATAGGTTCATGCTCATTTATCTAGGAAGGTGCAGTTGATCCTCAACCTACGACCCCAATTAGGATCAGAATTAGCGTTTCTAAGCAAGGCAGTTGTTAAATGAGGCAGTCCTTAATTTATGAACACAACAGGGACCAGAATTTTCATTGCTATGCAAGACAGTTGTTAAGTAAGTCACGCCCCTTTTTTTGCCATGGTTGTTATGCAAATCGCTACAGTTGTTAAATCAATCGTGTGGTTAAGCAAATCCAGCTTTCTCCCCATCCCTCCCGCCTTGACTTTGCTTGTTGGAAATCAACTGGGAAAGTTGCAAATGGCAATCACGTGACTTTGGGACACTGCCACTGTCATAAACACATGCTAAAAGCACCCCAATTTTGATCATGTGGCCCTGAAGATGCTACAACAGTCATAAAATTCAAGGACCAATCATAAGTCATTTTTTTTCAGTGCTGAACAGTTCTGAATGAATGAATGTAGGCTGAGGGCTACCTCTATGGTATCCATGTTAGTTGTTTGACCATTCCTGGAGCAGCTAATGATGATATGAATAGAATAGAATAGTAGAATTAGAATTAAGAATATGGTAGAATAGAGTAGAGTAGAGTAAAGTAGAATAGAATTAGAATTAAGAAGACGGTAGAGTAGAGTAGAGAATAGAATAATGTAGAATAGAATAGAATTATGTAGAATAGAATTAGAATTAAGAATATCTGTAGAATAGAATAGAAATAGAATAATAATGAAATGAAACAAAAATAAGAAATATAAAATAAAACAATAAAATAAAAGATTCAAACACATAAATCCAAATACATCTGTAAATGCAGGTTAGCTAAACCATAGCCACTGAGTCCCATGTGGGTTTTTTTTCTTTTTTTTAATCAAATCAACATTTTTAAAGACAATAAAACAGTCTTTGTCTGGTGACCAAACAGCTATTAATAACAATAACAAGCCTAACAGTGGATAATATTGGTGTTCCTATTGCTTTCCATTAAGGGTGGGGTCTCTGGCTCCTCTCAGCCGGGGTGGGTTCCTCTTCATTATCCTCCTTGTTAGCAAGTGATCAGTTTTCTTAGTTCGGATCACATACCAAAAGCCTCCATTGCATTCCAGAAATAAAGGTTCTGGTTATAGTCCAGGGTAAAGGCTCTGCGTGCACCTAGAACAGGGGTCCCCAAACTTGGCAACTTTAAGACTGGTAGACTTCAACTCCCAGAATTCTATGCTGGCTGGAGAATTCTGGGAGTTGAAGTCTACCAGTCTTAGAGTTTCTAAGTTTGGAGACCTCTGACCTAGATGGTCTCTGCAAGCAACTGTATTTATTAGCTACTGATATACCCTATACTGGCCATATTTTCTTGGGGGGGGGGGGCCAAACCTGAAAAAAGGGGAAATCTGGGTAAAACAAACTTCATAAAGAAAAACCAGTTGAATTGTTTATGGGTTGCTTGGCAGGGGAAAGCTCAAAAGCAAAATGAATAAAAAAATTAATCTCAAGGGCTGCTTTCTGAAAGATTATCCTTTAGGATAAAGGACTCAGGGTCACTGTATTGTACAGCCTTCACTGATGTCATAACGTGCCTTAGAAAAAGTTGTGGGTTGCATCTGTGTGTCTTTGAGTAGCGTTGACTGTGAGCCTGCAGTTTTCCCGGTGCTTTGCTGCTTCCTAGGGCTGAGAGCAGAGGTGGTTTTCAGCCAGTTCTGACCAGTTTTGGAGAACCGGTAGTGGACATTTTGAGTAGTTCGGAGAACTGGCAAATACCCACCTCTGACTGGCCCCGTCAACCCCATCTATTCTCTGCCTCCTGAGTCCCAGCTGATTGGCTGGCTCTTCTTTTGTTGCCCTGTACAGGAGAATGGAGCTGGAAAGCAGGTTAGTGGGGTGGGGAGGGAATGGGATTTTGCAGTATCCTTCCCTGCCACACCCACCAAGCCACGCCCACAGAACTGGCAGTAAAAAAAAATTGAATACCACTACCGGCTGAGAGAGAGGGACTGCTAACTGCTCTTTACAACAGGTTGAGCTCTTGAGATCAACAAAATGAAATTTAACGTGGAGGAAAGCAAGGTTTTATACTTAGGCGGGAAAAACCAAAGGCACAAGGACAGATTGAGCAAAACTTGGCTCAAACACAGGACAGGAAACTTGGAATCCTAGTGGACGATTACATAAATATGAGCCAGCGGTGCGCAGCAGCAGCCAAAAAAGCCAATACAATCCTTAGTTGTGTAAACGGGAGGCATAGAATCAAAATCACGTGAAGTGTTAGTACTGCTTTAGAAAATCTTAGTAAGACCCTCACCTGGGATATTGCATCCATTTTTTGTCAGCACATTACAAAAAAGATGTTGAGCCTTTGTGCAAAGAAGAGCAACTAAGATGATTAAAGGCCTGGAGACTAAAACATAAGAAGAATGGTTGCAGGATGTGGGTATGGCTAGTCTAGAGAAGAGAAGGAACTAGGGGGGACATGATAGATATGTTCCAGTATTTGAGGGGCTGCCACAAAAAAGAGAGGGTCAAATTATTTTCCAAAGCATCAGAAAGCAAGACAGAAAGCAATGGGTGGAAACTAATGAAGGAGAGAAGCAACCTGGAATTAAGGAGAAACTTTCTAACAGTGAGGACAATGAACCAGTGGAGCAGCTTTGCCTTCAGAAGTTGTAGGTGCTTCATTACTGGAGGCTTTTAAGAAGAGACTGGACAGCCAGTTGTCTGAAATGGTATAGGGTCCCATGTTTGAGCAGGGGGCTGGACTAGAAGACCTCCAAGGTGCCTTCCAGCTCTACTCTGACACACAATCTTCATGTGAAGATAACTTCAAGAGATCTGGGGGTTATGGGGATCATTTAGCAATGGGATGGGTGGGCTCAGGCAAACAACCTAAAAACATACTAAGCAGACAACAAGGCAACTTGGTCAGAGGTTCCAGGATTTAGACATTGTCTCGTTCATGGGAAAATATTCAATCCTTCAGAAATATGGTGGGAATCCAGTAGGAACTCTAAGCCAAGCCAGTTTGACCACATGTTTTTCCCGTCATGCTCTACGAGAAGCAGGCCAACTAATAAATGAGAATAGATTGTTGATTTTAGAGTTGAGCCACCTTTCAACTCTTTTGAAATCAGAAGGATCCTTTTTTCTTTTTTTTAATCTGTGTCACCCAAAGTGACAAAATGTTTATTTTTCCCCCAGCGGACAGGCTCACTTAGCTGCTGGCTTTCTCAGGTGAGCTGACGTTTGGCTGGCTGACAGGACAGCAAATGGAGCTGTCCTAAAAAAAAAAAAAAAGGAAAGAAAAGAAGAAAAAAAAGAAAGGACTTTTTCAACTTAGAAGTGGTTAGGATTCCTTCGGAGAAGAGGACAGTGTTCAAGAGTTGGGCGCCTGTGCTTGGTGTGCAGAGGATCCCCCAAGATTTGACCTATAGATCCTCCGGAGCAGATTGGGAAAATTTGGAGCCAATGCAATTCTGCAAAATTTGCAAAGTGGCTCTCGAGGATAATTTGGCATCAAGAGGCCTGGGCCTTTCAAATTGGAAGAGAGAAGGAGGAAAGAAGGGAGGGAGGGAGGAAGAGACACAGAAAAAGGGGGGAGAGAGACACAAAGAAAGAGGGATGAAAGAAGGGAGAGGGGGAGGGAGAAAGGGGGAGGGAGGGAGAGACACGGAGGGAGGGAGGGAGACACACAGGAAGGGAGGGAGAGACAGAGGGAGGGAGGGAGAGACACACAAAGAGAGGGAGGGAAACAGAGAGAGAGAGACAAAGAGAGGGAGGGAGACAAAGAGAGGGAAGGAGGGAGAGAGACAAAGAGAGAAGGGAAGGAGACAGAGAGAGGGAGGGAGGAAGACACACAAAAGGAAGGAGGGAAGGAGGGAGAGAGAGAGAGAGGGAGGGAGGGGAGGGGGAGGGAGAAATCTCATTAGGGTGCTCCCAAAGAAAGAAAGGAACTCTGCTAAGACAGGAAAGGCTCTCTTACCAGGTCTGGGGAAAGGTGGGATATTAAACAACAACCAAAAAAACCCCAAACCCAGTACTGAGGATCTAGTTATGCGCATACAACAGGCTCCTCACCGTTCACAGACGGACAGTATCCAAAAAGCAGTGATCCAGAGTCCCACTGTAAAGATCAGCAGCACACGGCCCGGCTGGCTGTTCACCATCACCCGTAACACGAAAGGGTACTGGAAGTGGATCTTGTTGAGGGACCCGATGCTGCGGTAGGAGGCATCTCCCAGCACACTACTCCGCAGTAGCACAGCTCGAGGAACTAGATAGAGGCGGAGGAACATCACCAGTGAAAGTAACATGTCAACATCCGAGAGGAAGACGATGGTCTGTTCCTGCTTGGGATCCAGGCAAAAGAAATCTCCCACTGGGAAGGGGTGAAGGGAGCAGACTAAAAGCTCGAGCACGATGAGAACCAATTTCGGGGTGCTGACTGCAATTCGCCAATCGGTGAGGGCATTATCCAGCATGAAGAGCTACAAGGCAAAAGGAACATGAGAGCATGAATGAGCCTGAAGCAAAGCCAGGGGTTCTCTCTACAAGATTGTGCCACTGTTGGAATTTATTGTTGGAATGTATTTCTATGCAACAACTACAGTAGTATTCAGCCAATAGATGGCAGTATTTACAAGCTTGGGTCTATGGTGTATACTCTATGCTCTTTCGTTCGAAGTAGACTTTCCTGTTTCCTGTTAGTGATATAGTTGAGCAGTAAAGCACATGGTGACTGTGCTCTTTGTTTGCTCTATGTGTTGCTTTGTTGGTTCTTAAGATGGGAAACACATAAGGCTCTGAATCCCCCAGGAAGCTAAAACCTGTGTCTCCCTGCTCCTCATCCAGGGCCTTCACCACATCTCCTCACTGACTCCCTGGCCCAGTACTGGGATTCAAAAATTTTTACTACCGGTTTTGTGAGCGTGGCTTGATGGGCGTGGCATGGCTTGGAGGGCATGGCAAGGGAAAGTTACTGCAAAATCCCCATTCTCTCCCCACCCCACTAACCTGCTTTCCAGCTCCGTTCTCCTGTGCAGGGCAACAAAAGAAGTCCCAGTCGATCAGCTGGGACTCAATGGGAGGCAGAGAACAAATGGGGGCGGGGCCAGTCAGAGGTGGGATTTGCCGGTTCTCCGAACTATTCAAAATTTCCTCTACCGGTTCTCCAGATCTGGTCAGAACCGGCTGAATACCACCTCTGCCCTGGCCCAAAGTCACTCAGGGATCTCGTGTGGCTGAGAATGGATGGGAACCTGTTTCAAGGTATGTGTCAGAGCGGTTTGCAGGAATTCACAAACTTTTGACAGCTCCCTGCATCTGGAATTGAGCTTCTGTGCTTCAAGACAGCTAACATTTGAGTAATTTCCTCCTCGGGATTAGAATAAACCCTCTATTGTCAAAAGTTGCTGTTGCAGTATTACAAAAATAAGGAACGGAACTGAATGCCAAGTGGTTTTTTACGAAGGAAGCACAGATTTTCCTTGATGGATTGAAGTGCAAAAGCTTTTTTAGTTATTATTAAAATCAGTTTACAGATTGCTGAAGGCTTAGTCTTGATTTCCACCTCCTTGATGACTTCCAAGAGAGGAACACAAAATTGCCCATCTGGCCAAATACAGGTAGTTCTCATCTTATGACCACAACTGAGCCCCAGACTTTACGTTGCTAAGTAAAACATTCGTTAAGGGAGTTTTGTTCCATTTTACGACTTTTCTCGCCCCATTTGTTAAGTGAATCACTGCAATTCTTAAGTCAGTAACATGGTTGTTAAGTGAACCTGGCTTCCCTGGCCAGAAGGTCTCAAAAACATAACCCCTGAAACACTGCAGCCATCATAAATACGAACCACTTGCCAAGCATCCGAATTTTGATCACGTGACCAGTGGGATGCTTCAACGGTTGTCAGTGTGAAAAACAGTCATAAGTCACTTTTTTCCAGTGACATTGTAACTTTGAGCGCTCACTAAATGAACTGTTGTTAAGGACTAACCTGTGAATGCGGGCTTAGTTTTACATTTATACCAGACCAATTTCAGCTGCATTGGTCAGCAACTGGGGTTCGATACTCCTCCAGCAGCCCAGCGTTTATCGCAATTGCTTTTCTGCTTTTATTACGTGATTTGGATGTGTGGTTTTAAACCCTTTTATAAGTGGGGGGCTGTTCCAAGACGTGGTTAATTGGAGTAACAGCAGGGATGGGATTCAAATTTTTTTACTACCGGTTCTGTGGGCGTGGCTTGGTGGGCGTGGTGTGGCTTGGTGGGTGTGGCAGGGGAAGGTTACTGCAAAATCCCTATTCCCTCCCCACCCCACTAACCTGCTTTCCAGCTCGGTTCTCCTGTGCATGGCAATCAAAGGAAACCCAGCCGATCAGCTGGGACTCAATGGGAGAATAGATGGGGTTGGTGGGGCCAGTCAAAGGTGGTATGTGCCGGTTCTCCGAACTACTCAAAATTTCTGAGACCGGTTCTCCAGAACTGGTCAGAACCAGCTGAATACCACCTCTGAGTAGCAGGGAAGTAAACATATCAGCAAACGAAATACCCCCTGATTTAAGGGCCTAAAATGCACTTTGAGGAAATGCCCATCAAAGGAACATCACCAATATCTCAGGGGCTGCCCCAAAGAAGAGGGAGTCAAGCTATTCTCCAAAACACCCGAAGGCAGGACAAGAAGCAATGGGTGGAAACTAATCAAGGAGAGAAGCAACCTTAGAACTAAGAAGAAATTTTGTGACAGTGAGAACAATTGATCAGTGGAACAACTTGCCTCCAGAAGTTGTGAATGCTCCAACACCAGAAGTTTTTAAGAAGAAATTGGATAACTCTTTGTCTGAAATGGTAAAGGGTTTCCTGCCTAAGCAGGGGGTTGGACTAGAAGACCTCCAAGACCCCTTCCCATTCTGTTATTCCATTCTATACTACTTTGATCCTCGGCTGCCCAAAGTCTCTGCCACCCATCCCAGCTTGGCAGTAGCTGGGTGAACCCAGCGTGACTCAGCCAGGAAATGCTTCTCTCCAGTCAGCAACGGAGATCAAACAGTCCACAGGAAAGAAAGAAAAATTCTTCTGAAGTATATTTTCCGACTGTCGCTGGCTCGCCCGCCACAAACCCAAGACATAGTGAGCTCTACGGAAGGGGAGGATTAAATATCTGGGCTGGCCAGTCAGCCTTGGAGGAACAAGTCTCAACTTCAGCCTGATCTGTTTGGCACTTTCCAACCCTGCGCACTATTTAAACATGAATCCATTCAGAAGAACCCTGTATTTGGCAAATGCAGTTCTTTCTCTTTGCTTTTGACTGCTAAAACTAGGGCAGGATGACAGGTGCAGAGTTAAGACTAGTGTTCTTTCATATTATTTGTTAACAAGGGTGTTTGGTTGATGCTGAGCACGCCCCCAAAGGGGTTTTAAGGTGCCCGGGTTTTAGGAGTTTGATGGTACCCAAAAAAAAATTGAGGGGGGAAACTATCACTGTCCCCAAAATAGAGGATGCACCATCTATATTTCAATTGCTGAGATGGGCAACTGTAGAAATCAAATGAATAAATACATTTCTTGCGCCACACGCACTGTCCATTGCCTCAAACTGTGGCTGATTATTTCTATTGTTTGTTTGTTTGTTTATCACCTTTCTACATTGCCCAGCTCATTTAAATTATCTTTGTGAACTTGAAATAACTAAGATCAGTAAATTATCTTAGTCGTCTCAGTTGTCCCAGGCTTTGCAAATTTTGCAACGCAAACTTGTAATTTTTTAACATGGAACAGACAGGGGAAATGATTCAGCATCAGAACAGAGTTAGATTATTGGGAGTTTTTTTTTTTTAAATGTTTTAACTTATTCTTTAGTTGCGCTGAATTTATATTAAAGGGAGCTGTGTCCAGTTTCTGAAGGGCAGCTTGTAGGCCAGCCATTTAAGGAGGAATCCAGTCTTAATTTGAAACCAGCTTTTTGTATAGAATAGAATAGAATGGAATGGAATGGAATGGAATGGAATGGAATGGAATGGAATGGAATGGAATAGAATAGAATAGAATAGAATAGAATAGAATAGAATAGAATAGA